>CAKOAT010064043.1:502776-520285 GCA_932364175.1 Eruca vesicaria subsp. sativa | reverse complement strand
AATGAGCGTTACTTAAACTGTTCCTCTGTTCTGTTCTGCAGCGACTTAGAAGACACGGTGACATTGTGAAAAGAACCGTAGGTGGATATTATAATGTTCAAGGCAGAGCTGATGATACCATGAACCTTGGAGGAATTAAGGTAACAAGATTGTGTTTAATACACCTTGTTATCCTCGAATTTTTAATCTTTTTTTTTGCTCATTTATATAACACAGACAAGTTCTATTGAAATCGAACGAGTGTGTGACCAAGCTGATGAAAGCATCTCTGAGACGGCTGCAGTGAGCATAACGCCACCTAACGGTGGTCCAGAGCTACTGGCCATCTTCGCAGTCTTGAAAGATGGGTTCAAGAGAAAGAGTGAAGAAGAGCTCAAGAGAATATTCTCAAGAGCCATTCAGAAAGATCTTAATCCTCTCTTCAAGGTAAGTAGTAGCTTTGGATGGGTTCCGAAAATTCAAAGTTACAAAGAGTTTGTTTCTGCTTGAAAATGGATAATTTTATTGCAAAAATTTTGCAGGTGAGTTTCGTGAAGATTGTGGCTGAGTTTCCAAGAACAGCTTCGAACAAGTTATTGAGAAGAGTCTTGAGAGATCAGATGAATCAAGAAATAAGATCTTTGCGGAGTCGAATATAAAGCTATGGAGAACAGATACAGTTGGAAAACGTTGGTGTTTATTGAATAAGAAGTTAAAATAAATAAGATAACGGTTATGTTGCAAGAGACATCTGTTGTTGTTTTTTGAGGTGGAAAGTCCTCCCAGGAGCATTGGCTTGAGATGCAAGAAAGAAATGATCCCATTTAATCAGTTTGTTTCCCGTTGCAATATTCATTTAATAAATGACGAGAATATACTTTGTCAAAAAAATGACGAGAATATATGGGGAGAATGAGCTTTGAATGTAAGTCACTATCACTGGGACACATGAGCAGAGACGTAGTTTCTGTGGTGAGCGATACTGGAGACTCGGTGAGCGTGGAGAACAAAGGGATATTATGTCTGAATGATAGTTTTATTAGACAAAATGTTAAAACACTATTTTATATGTTTTGAAGATAATAGAATTTTAATATCTTCTTGTCTACAAAATGAAATTATAAATTGCATGTCATTAAAAAGATAATTTCAATATGCATACATAAAAATTTAAAATCACAGTTATAAGAAAATTTCTCTATAATACTAAATTAATCAATAAAAAAAATTAAAATGACATAATACTAAATTATGTGACAGATCATTAAATTGACAGAGTAAAGATACCTTGATATACTATAAGTAGGCATGGGCATATGGGGGGTCTCAATCGAGTTTCGGTTTTGGTTTTCCGGATTTATCAAAAATCAGCCCCATTTGGATTATATGAAAATTTGGTTCGGAATCGGTTTGGATTCTATCGGGTTTGGATCGGGGTTACTAAATATTTAGAGAACCGGTACAACCCGATACATTTTTGGGTTTGGGTCCCAATCGGTTCTTCAGTTTAAAAGTACATATTTTTTACCTATTTTGTAACCAAAACATAAGTAAAATTGGTTCTTCGGTTTTAAAGTATCTGACTTGTACATATTTTATAACCAAAACATAAATAAAATTGGTTCTTCGGTTTTTTAGTATCTGACTTGTATATTTTATAACCAAAACGTTAGTAAAATTGATTCAAAAATAAGAATAGAGCATCAAACGTGATCATTCAAAATCAAATGAACGGTAAGCATAGTTATTGATAGAAAGAAAACCAAATAAATGAAAGAATAAAGAAAAAATTCTCATGAAATGAAAAACATTATTTAATGAAAACAAAATTAAAATCTAAAAGTTTCAATTTTCAACCGCCACCTTCAATCATCAACCTCCGTGTAATAGATATTTAGTTTAGATGGTCAATAATATTTTAGAGTATTTTAGATACATATTAGGAATTGAGATCATGTTTGATACAAGTTTTTATGGGATTTTGAATGTTTTGGGTTTTCTCGGATATCCATTTAGCTTCGGTTCAGTTCGGATAATACGCATAACCCGAAATACCATAAACAAGATCCATTCAGTTTTATGTCGGGTTCAAATCAGTTCGGATTCATTTTTCTCGGATCAGATTCGGTTTAAGTTTTCGCATTCAGTTTATTTGCCCAGCCCTAACTATAAGTCGTAACTCAACCCCCAAAATACAATATATGGTTTAATATAGTGCAAACATAGAAAATAACAAACAGAACACATATCATATTATATAATTGAATCTCATATTCCTGAACTACATGCAAGATTAGTAGCTTCCCCATCTTTATCATCAATACCATCTTCGATATCACCAAAAAGTTAAATCTTAAGTTAGCTAAATATAAAACATAGTCTTTTCAAAGGAACAATAATATTTTACCTTCAAATTTTATATAACCATGCATTTTTTTTGGAATAAGATGGTTTCATTATGGAGTCAACATCCAACTTCCAAAATACTAAAAAGAAACTGTGATGCCACTATAGTGATTGAGATGCTGAGAAGATTGCATGGTAGGGATGCTAAATCACCATGGTGATGCCTATTTTCTTTTCAATAGCTTAAAACTTATATATGTGTGTGTGTAAAAGCTTTTAGCTCTAGCCTTGATCGTCCAAATATAACTCTCAACTCAATTTTTGTGTTATCTCCAATGTCAGGGAAAATCTACAATCAACTCAAACATATACTCAAAGAATTTCATAAGCACATAACCATCAAGACAAGAAGAAGCAAATTTACATAGTTCAAATTGTCCTCAAGAGGTGACTCATTATGAAGTTCATCTAGTGTTAGTTTTGCTGAATAATTAGAAGACAAACTCATCCAAGTATTGCTTGTATATTCTTTGTAGAGAAATTTCAAATTCTTCACAACAACTACAACTTTTCATCGGAAGTATTGAGATATACTTTATTATAAGCTGATTTGAGTCTTGAACCTTTGATCTAAAACAACTACCATTAGTAAAATAATGTTGTATTCATCCCAATATTTTGTAAACTTGGTTTGCATTCTCTTAGCCATTATTTCACATCTTCAAAAAGTCACAAATTCATCTTATGAAAAAATGTGATATAACTTATATCATACAATTTGAAACTAGCATGCAAATATCTTACAAAATTTAAAAGTTCTCTCATTAGTTGAGGTCAGACGAGTTGGTACATTTAAAGACAATCTATCTAAAGACAATCTAGATTCACTCTTAATCCTTACACTCTCAACACAAGCTGCAAATAAATATTTATTTGATCCAGAAACTTGCACAAAATTCTCACTTTCTCGAATAATTCCAAAAGACTATTAGATAGTTTTAATCTTTCATTCACTATAAGATTCAAGATATGAACACAACACCTCACTTGTAAAAACTTTCTTTCACACAACAATCTATTCACACTAATCATTTGAAGACAATTTTATAGTTATTTTTGCATGACTAGTAACATTATCCATAGTGATGGACAAAATTTCTTTTCTAAACCCCATTCCACATTTAAAAACACTTTTATTAATAGTTGGAAAAGACCTTTAAAGTATATAAACAAAAAATAACAAATGACTGATGTGTTTTTATTAACCGATCAATCATTAATCAAACAATATTGTGACAAATAGCAATAACTACATTTTAACAATTAATATTGTCACTATCTGATTCGACAATAACCGAATCAAACTTTAATCGTTTCTTAACAATTTATTTTAAGTTAAAATAAGGTTTAATAATCAAGTTAACAGCAATAAATTAACATGTAGAGCCAAACACACACCCAAAAAAATATTAACACATAGACCCAAAAATTAATGTATCTTGAGACTAATAAATAGATCACATGTTAAAGATCTATTCTGGTCTTATATCATAAATAATGAACAGATATATTTTTCTTAATCCATTTGAAAATCATATATCTATACATATTAATTTTAGAAATTGGGACAATTTTGATATATATATATATATATATATCTTTTGTTTAAAGGCTTTCAAAACAATGTTTATATCTTGTTATGTCAAGAAACGAACCATGAATATGATTATTGGATCATCTACTCTATTAAAATAGAATCATTGTTTTTATCTACGTATAAGTAGTCTACTAAGTAGGATCATTTATCTACAATCCTAACAAATATGAATATCATATATAACAATATAACTTTATTTTATTTAACCCTTAAAAATAGCATCTATTTTTGTTGGTGATTTATATTTATATACTAATTTATATTTGTATGTAACATATAACCTTATTATATTTATACACATAGCATGATATTTTATAGAGTAGATATAGTACATATATATAATATTTTATTTAATATATTTCTTAACTTTGATCTTTGTGTATTAGAAAAATACATCCTATCATACTATTATACATGAATATTATAAGTTGTCTAATTAAAAATAATTTTGCCATGACATATTATACATGTCATTTGTATTAGAAAATTACATACTATTATACTATTATACATACATATTATAATTAGTCTAACTATAAGTAAGATATATATATATATATATATAATAAACAATTCGTAATTATTTCACCAACAATAATATATATCCAACTAGATTTTTTTTAAATAAACATATTTCACCAACAATTATAACAACTAACCTAAACATATGTAAAATAATAGATGTATATTTAATAGAGTAGATGCCAAGAATTATGCTATAAATATTATCTGAAATTGTACTTTTGTTTTCGGATAAATAAAAAAAAGATATCATATTTCTTAAGTAAGCTTAACTAAATATATTTTAACCCTAACAACTGTATGACTATATACGTATAACCATAACACTAACGTATTATTCATCTCCCATTTCTCTCCATTGTTTACTTTACGGCTCCAAAAACTAAAAAAATTCGTTAATGACATCAAACCCTGGAAAACAGAATCGCGTATTAATGTCAAAGCAGTTCATTCATGGAGGCAGAAAACCAAATTTGGTGGTGATTAAAAATTTGAATGATATTAATTACTAAATATATTCTAAATATCTTAAAATAATAAATATATGGTAAAATATAATTCCATTTGAAATTTCAGTTATAAAATATATAATATTGAATTCAATTTTTATCCAAAAAATAATATATAAAATATGTATTTATATATACATTTTAATTAATTTGTGGTTTTAAAAAATAATAATATATCCGCGTAGGCGCGCGGGTCAAAGTCTAGTTCTACTTAATTTAAATTTACAAACAAGAAGTTTTGAAAATTTGGATCATTAGTAAATAGGTTAGGGGTTTTTTTTTTTTTTGAAATGCCTTATCTCACATAGATGAAGATTTTTTTACTATTTTCTTCTATAAATTCATAATTGACTTAAGACAGAAAAAAAAAACAAAAAAAAACCCTAAAGGGAGTTGGTTTGGATCTGGTTTTACATGAAAAGTGAAACCACGGGAAACGAGTCGTACACAGAGAGAGATAAAAGAAAAGATCCAAAGAAGAAGAAGAATCTTCCGATCACTCTTCCTCCGACAATCTAACAGTCTTTCAGTCTTTGTCTTTATGCTAGGAATCGTGCTTCCTTCACGTTTCCGAGCTTCATAGTGTCTTGACGATCAAAGTAGTGATTTTTGAGTGAGGGAGATAACGATGTGGACCAATGTTTTCAAAATTGTAAGTCTTTACTACACTTCTCTTTTGATTCAAAGAAAGTTCTTTGTAAAAAATAATTGATTTTTTTGATATTGATACTACTTACTTCCACAGGGAGGTCTACACAATGTTTCTTGGTTTCAGTTTCTTCCTAGTGAAACTGAGCTCAATCCTAGCTCTCATACAAGGTTAAAGCTGTGAGCTTTTTATTATTATTATTTTCTCATACAGGATTAATAATTAATCCTGTAACTCTGGAGATTTTCAGTTCAAGAGCTGAGCAGAATGATGTTGCGACATATCTCGTGCTTTCATCTCATCTTCGGTTGCAAAAAGAAGGGTTTCTTAGCACGTGGACCAACTCTTTTGTTGGACCTTGGGATCCTTCTCAAGGCTTATACAACCCTGGTAAAAAAAAAGCTAAACCCCAATTTTTGTATGCTTTGATATCTGATGATCATTCTGTCGCTGCTGGTTAGATGAAAAGATCAAGCTTTGGCTTTTTCTTCCTGGTCGTCATTCATCAATCACTGATAAAGCTCAGGCTGCTGTCTCTAAACTTAGAGGTATTGTTTTGTAAATGAGTTATTTTTGTGTCTATTCTGGTTCTTATTTTTTTTGTTTCTTCTGTTGAAAGTTGTTGCGTCAGGAATATGGGTAGCACCTGGGGACTCTGAGGAGATATCAGTTGCCTTTTCACAGTCTTTACGTAATTGCATTGAAAGGTTTAGTTTTTTATGGTCTCTAGATATAATGGTTGGATTAGGGAGACAATGGAGAGTTGAAATATCTCATGTTAAGTTGTTTGATATTGCGACAGAGCGTTAAGTGGACTTTCCTATATGAGATTTGGAGATGTGTTTTCAAAATTCAGCCATCAAAGTGAAGAATATTTGAGGTACCTGCAACCTGTACCAATAAAGCGTAGTCGCTGAGCTCGTTTCATAAGTTTTCCCATTAAAGAAAATGTACTTGTTTTAGCTTCTGCTATTCATATGAGCCTGCAAGACCTTGGTTTCCTGATTGTAATTTCTAAAACCAAAAGAAGTTTATGATTAGGTGTGCGGCTAATGATCCTTGGGTATTTATGCAGGAGAGGTCGGCCTACTATTGAATTCGTATTTGCTGCTACTGAAGAGGCCGTTTTTGTCCATGTCATTGTATCTGCCAAGTCCGTATACATAATTTTCATACATGTTCGTTTAGTGGGTCCTATAGTGATTGTGAAACTAACATTGGGTTTAATGCGCGAAGGAATGTCCGGACACTTTCAAGTGGCGATGCAGAGAGACTGACAAGGAGTTCTTTAAAAAACTCCAGTTATAGGCTTCCAGGTTAGTCATTTCTTCCATGATCACCTGCGATGCTAAATTTTTCTACGTGTCTATGATAACTGAAAAGAAGTCGATGAAACTAGTACCATGTTGACCTTTTCCTGATTTGTACTTATATGTTAGTGAATGAACTGAGAGCATGCGACTTGTGAACTCAATGTTCAGTGCATTCGACTCTGAAAAGAAGCTCGTGTAGTTTAGTATCATCTAAGTTCCTCTAGCAGAGTTATAATCTCCTTTTCTTTTGCATGCCTTAAGAGCTCAACTGTATTAAATTTCTTTCTTTGATTCGCCTAGAGTTGAGACAATAGATTGTGCTAATGTTTCTTTTAAGACAAATTTGTTGAACTGAGACCTGAAATGAATCGTGTGCCTTCTGCACATGCTTCTAGAAAGATAGGAGCATTTTATTTGATAGTTATACTTCTCACAGGCTTTTGTTATTCTCACCAGTGATTGTCTCTCCTCATGGAATGCGGGGCAGCCTCACTGGATTCTGTCCCAATGACCTTGTCAAGCAAGTCTACTTCAGGTGCAATTCATACCTTTCTATCCAGTGTCCAACTCGACTTTTGTTTAATGCATAGCCGTTAATCTGATGTAATTGTCAACTAAGATTAGTTTTTTTCACTCATACAGTTCTGGACACGTAAGGTCCTCGGGTGGATATATTGGTCTTCCTCCTCATGTTGCTCGTGGGTCCCGTCTGATAAATGGCGATCATTGTCACGTTGAAGTTACACTTGGTTCCTGCCAAAATATAAATGACAACACACGTCAAACTAATTCGACCTTTGCGGCCAATGTTCCCCACAATCAGTGTCCTGAACCATCAGTTGGGAGTAAAGATCACCGGAAAGGACAACCAGATATATTATCTATGTGTGAAAAAAAGTTCATATATCCAGCTGAGGCTGTGCTTGTGCCAATCTTACAGTCGGCATTTGCTAAATTTTCTTTGAAAAGGTAAAAATGTCAAGGTGAGGAAGTTATTTAGAATTTGTTGGATAGTTAACGGTGAGACCCGAATTGGCCATTAATGTTGCTAATTATGGACAATTTATATCGTTTCTGTTAAATTTGTCTACAATTTTGTCAGGGTGTGCATGTAAGTATTCAGAAAATTGACTTTGTAGGATTATAGTGAGAGGGGTTTTAGGAATTGTTTCAGACGCATGTTACAGAGTGTCAACTTGAAATAGATGTAATACTTATTATCTTTCCCCAGCTTGGAGCTGATGCAAGGTGAAATCATACTTGCAGATTTTGGCTTCAAAATTGGATAGGACCATCACTGGCAGGCTCATCGTTATTTATGCACTGGTGAGTCCTTTTCTTCTATTTCGGATACATTCTGAACATCAAAGCGAACTCATAGAGGTCCGGAAATGCAATCCTCATGATTCGTAGCTCCATAGGAGTGAGATCTGTTGCATTTCTGAGTATTCGAATATAAAGCTTTGACTATTTCCTTGTTATTATAGTCTGTTCATGATCCATGAATATTTATAGTCTATTTTATGCAGGGCTGGTGATTTTGACTTCCTTGGGGCGTCTGGAAATAAGAGTGATGAGTTCTATGAAAAAAATGGCTATAACAGCAGCGGCAGTAGCCGTAATAGCAGTATTAGTTCAACAAGTAGTGCTTCTAGCGGGAGTGGTTGGAGAAGGAATTCAAGAACTGGTGACCTTGATGCGGATGCCGATTCTTTGACTTGTGATGATGATCACCCAAAAATGGTATGGCTTGTATCTGTGGCAAGGGTGGGGATGAATAGTACTGATAACCAATCAGTAACATAACATCATTTGCAGGGTTCCAAGCGGCCGCGAACAGGGAACGCAGAATCATTCGGTCAAGTAGGTACAGTCTCTAATGCACCTATTTGAGAAGCATAAACGTAAGGATTGGGTTCTACTAATACTAATTAGCTGATTTTCCAGGCATTGCAAATGATCAAATTGGTTGGGATTGGGATGATAACGATGATGATGAAAGAGGAGTTGGCATGGATATCCAAGCACTTCTTTCAGAGTTTGGAGACTTTGGTGACTTCTTTGAGAATGATGTGTTACCTTTTGGGGAGGTAATTCCTGTGTTCTATTATCCGTCATTGTGATTATTACTTGCGTTCTCTATGCTGCTGAGTGATATTCCATTCCTGCATTGGTTCAGAAATCTAGACTGTATCTCATGAGGTTTGGGCGGATGGTCGTGCTCTTATTTTGTTTTGGTCATGTTGCCTTTGGTTCACTCCTTCTCTAACAAAGCACCTTATATGTTTGTGCAGCCGCCGGGAACAGCAGAGTCGCATGCGCTCATGCTTCCTTCAGATTCTGCTGATGTAGGTTCTAGTCCAGTGGATATGATGGATGTATCAGAGCAGATTGTTTTGCCCGTTGGGTTTTCGTCTTTTGAGAGCTTTAACCCTGTTCCCCCTATCATTGATGAATGCCTTACCAAAAATCAAGAAGTCATAAACCACAGTGTTACTTCAGCTCCTTCAACTCATATGGCAAGCTCTTCTACTAGTGAGTTCGATCATTTGATGAAAGCAGAAGCTATGATGACCTTTGCTCCTGAGTATGGAGCTGTTGAAACACCTATGAGCGAGAGTTCATCGACGTCTTTCAAAAGCCCATATCTTCCCAAATCTCATAAAGTGGAGAGTTCTAATTCAACAACGAGTAACTATGTTTATGGACCCACACCACCGGCCATTGATTCTCATGGAGCAGCCGATAAGAATTTACTTGGATCAAAAGCATACATTGGTAACAATGAAGGCAGAACTTTGTACACTAAGGTAGAGGGCAGCAAGGACCAATATAATAAGCTACCTACGGTAATTAGTAACAACAGTAGTACAAAGGAGGGTGTTTCTCAGTTAAAATATTCAAACTACAATGCTGCTAGTGCTGTTAAAACCGTACAGGGGAAAAAAACTGATGGTATGTCTGCTGTTGTTAGTACTTTATTATCTTCAAAGACCTTGCTGGCAACAGACGTGGGAAGCGTTATGTTCCAAGCCTTCATGTGTAGGATGCGGCACAAAGCCATTTCTTCGAAGCACAGACTACCTGTTAGTCTGACTAGGCTCAGTGGTAACTTCTTCCCGAACCAAGTGCCAAATGAGCTCAGTAGTCTGACAGACAACGTATCTACAAGGAACGAGATATATAAGAAAGAAATACCTACTAGAATTGCTGGAGATTTCGACGGAGGAATGTTAGATAGTCACATGAGTGCACCAGTTGGCGTGTGGCGGACTGTTTCAGTCCCAAAAACAGCAAAGCCTGCTAGTTCGCCAAATATTGACGCAGGCTCATCCTTGCCCCATAGTTCATTTAGCGAAAGCAGCTTGCTTTCTTATGGCCAAAGGCAACCATTGCAAGAGCTTCTAGATGGAATAGTGCTACTTGTACAGCAAGCTACTTCTTTCGTTGATTTAGCTCTGGATTCAGATTGTGGGGATGGGCCTTATGGCTGGCTTGCACTGGAAGAGTTGTGGAGACGGGAATTGTCGTGTGGACCCTCTGCTGGCCATGCAGGTTGTGGGGGAACTTTGGCTTCCTGCCATTCTCTGGACATTGCTGGTGTCAAGCTAGTTGACCCACTCTCTGCTGAGGTAAGCTTTCAAAATGGTGTAAGATGCAGAGAAATAAGGGAATGTATTTTCGTTTTGAATGGCTAGTAATCACAGCTTGTTCATATTTCTCCTGCTGCAACCATAGTATGGTACATGATGTTCTACCGGTTTAAACTTGATTCTGAAGATTTGTTTCCTTTGTAGATTTTTCCTTCCTCTGTCATTACTCTACTGCAATCTGACATCAAGACAGCTCTGAAAACCGCATTTGGTCAGTCAGACGGCCCATTATATGTCACAGATTGGTGTAAGGGCCGAAATCAATCAATGGATGGAGTATCTATTTCCGAGGGATCTACTGCTGAGTCAGTCCTGAGTGAAGGTAAGTAGCGCATGATTTTTGATTATCTTTTGGTCTCGCACGCTGGCTATTCTCGTTGAACTCCGTTGTTTCTACTGTGGTTGTTAATGCTGTTATTAATGAAAATCTTTGCATACAAGCAGTGTCAAATGCAACAGATGGTGGGAAAGGAGAGGAGTCTGCTCAGAGCCAAGATATGTACAGTTCAGAGTTACTCCGACCGACACTTTTTGTTCTTCCATCACCCTCTATTCTTGTCGGGTATGCATGTCGCTGTCTGTTCTATTAGTAGTCTGAGTGTAAATGTTTTTCATAGAATGTGGTCTTTACCAAGATCCCTTGTGATCGGGTTATTTCCTGAAGTATGATTTCGTTCTGTTAGGATTGTTAAATACTTATTGTTGGTGATTTGAGCTCGCCTTACTTATGCGCCCTTCCCCTGTGACAGGTACCAAGATGACTGGCTTAAGGTCTCAACAAACTCCTTACCACATTGGGAAAAGGCCCCTTTCGAACCATATGCTCTGCCTAAAAATGTGAGCATTTATGGATTATGCCTGAGAGATTTGCTTTTGTTTTCCGCACTTGGAGCCAATTGATACTCTTGACCTCTAAGATACCTGTGATTGTTCTTTGTTACCTTTGGCAGATGAACTATACTGTTGTATGCCCGGATATAGATCCTTTAACCAGTGCTGCTGCCGATTTCTTCCAACAACTTGGAACTGGTGAGTCAACGAATTTTTATATTGTGATAGAGGTTGTAATTCAAACATACACGAACTTATTTCTGCTAAAGACGTTTCCTGAAAATTCTGACATTTTCTCATCATTGTGTTGTGCTGAACCTTTTATTGCCTAGTTTATGAGACGTGCAGACTGGGGACCCATTTGCCACATATCCTGGGAAATCAAATGGAAACTGACGCTGGAAGATTATCCTCATCAGGATTTGTTCTGCTTGATTGCCCTCAATCGATGAAGATTGAAAGCAATAACACATCACTTCTGGGATCTCTCAGTGATTATTTTCTGTCTTTGTCGAATGGGTGGAATGTGAGTAGCTATCTGAAGTCTTTATCAAAAGCGCTGAAAGGTCTTAAGCTTGGGTCTTGCCTTAACACAAACCAGAAAGAAGGGTCAGCTAGTCCATGCATGGTAAATGCTAAAAAAATACAGATGTTAATTGTGATAAGTATTTCTTTTCCCACTTCTACCAAGTGTAGCTGTTGATACTTGTTGGCTTCTACTTTTCTTTCAGGTAGTGTACATTGTGTGTCCATTTCCCGACCCTTCGGCAGTTTTAAGGACGATCGTCGAGTCGTCTATAGCACTTGGATCAGGAATACAGCCAGATAGAGACAGGAGATCGTTACTTAATAGTCAAGTTGCAAGGGCGTTTGGTAGTTCTGCTGCTGTAGACGAAGCATCAATATCTCACATTCCAGTGCTTTCGGGGTTTAGCGTCCCTAAACTAGTTTTACAAGTGGTGTCTGTTGATTCTATTTTCCGGATAACAAGTCCAAGCTTTAATGAGCTTGTCATCCTCAAGGATACTGCTTTTTCTGTCTACAATAAAGCTCGGAGAATTTCACGAGGAATGCCTAATGATGCATTTCTCTCATCACCATTATCTAACAGATCCTCCTCAGCCTTGGCGCCAATGAATTCTATTTCAGGAATCTGGAAAGATTGTGTTGGTTCTCGAATGACAGGTTCTACACATCCAAGAGATGGTGAACTTGATGGTAGCATCAGAACGAGTAGTTGGGATAGCTGGCAAATGACAAGATCTGGAGGATTAAGCTGCGACTCAAACAGAAATGGAGATTTTTACAATAATGATGAAGTTTTCTATCTATTTGAACCGCTTTTCATCCTTTCCGAGCCTGGTTCCGTGGACCGTGGAGTTTCACCTACTTTTGGCGGCTTGGGATCTGAGTCTTCAAAGCCAATACCTGAGGATGGTGGCAGAGGTTCAGGACTTGGCGTCAATTCAATGGAAGGTATAACATCGGGATCAAGCTCCCAGGGGGATGCATCCCAAGTTGAAGGAAAGGCTACTCCAAGTTTACATTGCTGCTACGGCTGGACAGAGGACTGGAGATGGCTTGTAAGCATCTGGACGGACGCCAGGGGTGAATTGCTGGACACTCATATATTTCCCTTCGGTGGAATTAGCAGTAGACAGGATACGAAAGGGCTGCAGTGTCTCTTTGTTCAAGTTCTGCAGCAGGGATGTCAAATACTACAGGCATGTTCCTCTCCTGACAATGGATCTTTCAAACCCAGGGATTTTGTCATTACACGCATTGGGAGCTTCTTTGAGCTAGAGTACCTAGGTAAATTAGCTTCTTTTACCTTATACATATTCTAAATCCAGATGGAAGTAGAATTCTCTATTATTACTTGTTTCATAACCCTGGTGTTTTTGTTTGTCTACTTCTTACTTATATAACAGAGTGGCAAAAGGCAATTTACTCAGCTGGAGGTCCTGAGATTAAGAAGTGGCCTATTCAACTTCGACGTTCTGCACCTTCTGGCGTAGCCACCAATAGCAACGGATCTTCCTTGCAACAGCATGATCTGAGTTTGATTCAAGAGAGAGCCTCGTCTACTAGCACACTCTACGGCTCTCACTCAAAACCATCCACATTTGTGAAAGGCGGTATTGGGCACTCTGCTGGAAGAAAGCAAGCAATGGGTGGACAAACCATTTCTGGTACTCCAAGGGGTTTGTTTCAGTGGGTTCACAGCATCAGTTTTGCTTCTATTTCACTTGATCATTCTCTGCATTTTGTTCTTCCGGCTGAATTGGTATCTCCTGGTCAGTTTTTGGTTGCTTTCTATTGTTCTCCTCATTTCACACCATGTATATGTTCACACAGATACTGACTTGCATGTATACTTGCGCAATTACGCAGGAGGTGGCCAGAGCAGTACTGGTATGAGTTCAGCAAATTACAATGAAGGTTTCACTCCTGTCAAGTCTCTTGGGTCAACGGCTTTCTCTTACATGATGATACCATCACCCAACATGCGCTTTCTTCATCCAAGTCCTCTTCAGCTGCCTACATGTTTAACTGCCGAATCACCTCCACTTGCTCACCTTCTTCACAGCAAAGGCTGTGCGATCCCCTTGTCTACGGGATTTGTTGTTTCAAAAGCTGTGCCTTCCATGAGAAAAGACTCGAGAATAAACATGAAAGAAGAATGGCCATCAGTTCTCTCTGTAAGTCTAATAGACTATTATGGTGGTTATGACAATGCTCATGACAGAGTTCTTCAAGGAATCATGAAGCAAGGTGGTGGAGGGACCAAAGAAACTAGAGATTTTGAGGTTGAAAGCCATCTTATCCTTGAGTCAATTGCAGCAGAACTCCATGCTCTATCGTGGATGACTGTTAGTCCAGCATATCTAGATAGGCGGACTGCATTGCCATCTCACTGTGATGTGGTTCTCAGACTGAGTCGTCTGCTTCATTTTGCGGATAAAGAACGCTCCAGGCTACCAAATAAGTCGGAAATTTGAAAAAATTCGGGAGCATAGCATACTACATATCACTTTAAGTTCATTATCACAAGATGAGACCAAGCTTTCTGTAGAGTGCGTCCTGCAATCCTGAGTAGTCTGTCACGTTTTAAGGCGCTTAGGTTTCTCGGGCTAGTTCACCAGTGCTATAATATAATACATTATAAAGTAGGAAGAAGTGGTGTAGATCTACTAGATGTAGCCAGGTTTTTATTTGGGGCTTAAAAAATCTGTAAAAAAAAATCTTAGCATTTACGGCTTGCTCTACTTGTTCTGATTCACTTTTAGGTGCATAGGTTAGTTTCCTTATTGCCCCTTGTATTTGTAATTTAACTTTATTTCTCATTCCTCTGTAAAGTCGACACAATATTTATTAAGAGTTGATACCTCTAAGAGGCACATTATGTCTTTTCTTTACACCCAAAGGCACATTGCACATGTAAGGCACAATATTGAGTGTCCAATGGGAGAAGAAGTCTAAATTGCCCTTAGAGCATCTCCAATCCCACTCCATAATTTACTGCAAAATGGAGTGGGAAATAGAGTGATGAAGAAACAAAAATATCATTACTCCATATTTGGAGTAATCACTTTTTTGTTTCTTCATTACTCCATTTCCCACTCCATTTTGCAGTAAATTATGGAGTGGGGTTGGAGATGCTCTTAATGAGAAGGAGGAGAAACTCGGCCGGTTTAGAATTGGTTTGTTTTAAGTGATTTGGTTTGCCTGATTTTGGTTCTGGTTTAGTTTCCTTTTCTATGGGAGCATTTTGTCTTATGTTTGGAGGCAAAAAGCATCTCCAAAGCTTGGCCATTGGATTGAAGAAGCTATTTTATAATTGTGTGGCTGTGATTGAAAGTTTTGTTAGTTTGGTTTCCAAAAGGACGTGTCTTTGTCTACATTTATTGCCTGTGTTGGGGTTTTGGGAGCTAAGAAGATTCAGAGCTGTTGTCGGATAGCGTAAGTCATTTGTGTTCTTTGTCTTGTTAAACTGAAAACAATTTGTTCTTTGTCTGTCGTTACTGTAAGTTTTGTTCTTTCTCTGTTTATACAAAAAGTTTGTGTTTTTATGTGTTTACATTAAAAGTTCCTCCTCTGTCTTTCTCTATTGGGAGGTTTCTCTGGTTTGTGGATAGGGTAAGTGGATACTAAAGTTTTGATCTTTCTGTGTTTATAGTGAAAGTTTATGTCATTCTCTGTTATGCTATCTCCTCTGTTTAGTCTGAGTTTCAAAAATAGAGTTTTTGTCTCCGTCTGTTAGTGAGAGCTTTGGTCTCTTTGTTTGTGAAATTTTTTGTTCTTTCTCTTTTGTTACTGCTAAAGTTTTGTTCTTTCTCTGTCTATACAAAAGTTTGTGTTTTTATGTGTTTACATTAAAAGTGTAGGTCTTTCTCTGTTTTGCTGTTTCTCTGGTTTGTGGATGGGGTAACAAAATGTTTAGTTTCTACTAAAGTTTTGATCTTTCTGTGTTTAAAGTGAAAGTTTATGTCTTTCTCTGTTTTGCTATCTCCTCTGTTTAGTCTGAGTTTCAAAGATAAAGTTTTTGTCTAGGTCTGTTAGTGGGAGCTTTGGTCTCTTTGATTGTGAAATTCAAACTTTTTAAATTTCTGCTGCGTTATGTTTATTTCAGGAGGTTTAATGGAGGAGCATTGCATGGTTATGTGCGGCGAGTGGGTCCGAGGTGATGGAGGCAAGTGGGATTTTGTTCTAGACAAAACAGAGCTGGGAAGGCTAGTTCCTTTGTACGAAGGTATAAGTCTGAGGGAAGTACTTGAGAACGTCTTGCGTGAGTTTGGTGTTTCTGGAGAGATGTTTGGTGCTTGTGTGAGCTACTGGCCGCCGTCGACCAAAGAGTTGGCAACAGGAATTAAAACCCCGCCGGTTTTAATTACAAGCGACGGAGGAGTTAAGTACTTCATGCAGCATCTTAGGGCTAAAGGTTCCATGAGTCTGTTTGTACGTTTTGAAAGGAAGGTTGCGGACGAGGACAGCGTTGATGATTATGGTATGGGATTTGTAACTCCTTTAACATTCAAGCCGAAGTCACCGTTTGGATCTTGCTCCTCGAGGCGTCTGAGTCCTTCTAAACCCGTTTCAAAAGACAAAGATGTTAACTTTGAAGACGATGACTTTGTAAGCGAGGTTGAAAGAGTGGACGAGACAATAAAGGAGAAGAAGGAGATGAGGAAGGAAGACGATGTTAGCGGCTGTAGTTTTGGTGATGGTTTCAACGAGGAGGATGAAGATGGTTTTGCTGATGCTGTGAACAAGGAGGTTGACGCGAGAGATGTTAGACCTCGAGGCTATGACACTGAGTTTGGAGTCCACTGTTAAACGGTGACTACGGTGGGTCTGATGCTGTCAATGTCATCTACAACGAGGATGAGATTGTTGCTGATTTAACGAAGGCTAGTGGTCCAAGACGGTACACATCATTCACTAATGACGCCTTTGACCATGTCGTGGAGGTTGGTGGTGTTAGCAACTCGAGGAAGGAGGATGATGATGATAAGAAAACGTGGATGGGGTCAAACAACCCGTGGATGAGTGGGAACAATGTTAATTCAAGCTTTGAAAGGAGGCCCCGTGTTTCAACTCGAGCTCTGGAAGATGTGGATGATGAGGAATTTGACATTCCACCACTTTTTGATGATACAACCTATGCTGCAGCTGAGATTCCTGATATGGATTTGGAAGAAGCAGATGGTAGGATATTTGTGGGGAAGGTTTTTGGAAACAAAGAAGATTGTCAGATATCTTTGGCAATATACGCTATAAGGAATCAATTTAAGTTCAAACAAACGAAGACAAAGGTTGATTCTTTTGTTGTGCAGTGTCCTGATCCAAGATGTGATTGGCGTGTTACAGCCCATGAGATTAGGGGCTGTGGATATTATGAGATAAGGAAAGCTCAGCTTGATCATACCTGTCCAATAGATTATCGCATGGGATACAAGAGTAGAGCAACATCAAAGGTGATAGCAGCTGTATACAGATCGAAATTTGGAGTCAGAGGCAAAGGCCCAGTGCCATCTGAACTGCAAAGG
>CAKOAT010064043.1:490069-502476 GCA_932364175.1 Eruca vesicaria subsp. sativa | reverse complement strand
TTGCTCACTGGTCTAGGGCCAATTTCCCAGGAGATCGCTATAATATCATGACCAGTAACATTGCAGAGCAGTTGAACCATGCTCTGTCCGAAGGAAGAACATCACCAGTTATGGAGTTGGTGATTTTCATTCAAAGAATGATGACGAGGTGGTTCAATGCGAGGAGAAAGAAGGCTGAGAAACATAGAGGGATGGTGAGCATTGAGGTCGACAAGGAGATGACAAAGAATATGGCAACAATGAAGGGGAGTCAAGTTAATGCATCATCGAGTTGGTTCTGTGAAGTTGTTGGGAAGTTTGGTAAGAAGCACAGAGTTCATCTTGCTGATAAACAGTGTTGTTGCAAGTACTTTGACAAAATCAAGATACCGTGTGGACACGCAATGATGGCTGCTGATAGTATGGGGGTTCCTTACGAAACTTTGGTTGGTCACTGGTACAAGACTTCGACATGGAGAGAGACATATGCTGGCATGATTAATGCAGAAGGCGACCCTCGAGATGTGGACATACCGGAGGAAGTGAAGAAGCTGGTGTTGCTTCCCCCTTTGACAAGAAGTCTCCCAGGTCGGCGTCGAAAGACAAGAATCCCTTCCACCGGCGAGTTCCCGGTAAAATAATATTTCTCACATAGCATAAGCTTAAGCTAGTTGAGCTAATAATATTTAAGTGAGGTGATCTAATATTATTTTCTAATGTTTTAGGTGGCAAAGAAGAAGAAGCTGATCCCAAACAAGTGTGGGAGGTGTCGTCTGCCAGGTCACAACCGCACAAATTGCGCAAACCCAATATAGCCGAAGATGTATCTGAGTGAAGAAGGGCGCTTGACAGAAGAATTGCAGAGGAGGAGAAGTTTTTGTGATTGAAATGCTTCGATCATTGGCTATGTTCATTTTGAGACTTTAGATAATGAAAGTTTGTTTGTTTTTTATTTTGAGACTGTTGAAGGTTGCATATGGAGTCCTGATAATGCTTCAAAACCGGGGAGTTTAAGATTTGTGTTCTAAATGGTATGAAATTGCTTTTGAGACTTTTACTTGTTTGTTGTTTCTCGCTTGTGGATGGTAATTAGTTGTCCTAATATTGTGTGGACATCATATTAGGAAAGACAAAAATTGATCATATAGGTGTCTGTTTTAGGTTTGAGACTTAAAATTTCAAAACAAACATTACTTTTTCCACATTTCAATCGCTGTCCACAAGTAAAGATGATTGACATAACATATTAGAATTAGAATTGAGAGAACAAGATGAAGAGATATGGACTAACAAGCGAGAAAAGTTTAAGACAGTGTCATTGTTGGAGCTACATGATAGATATAGAAGGCAAATACTAGGGGAACAACAGAACATTTGGATTTCTAATTGGATGAGCTTCCAATAGAAGTAGGATAGAGATCCCATAACAACAACAGCTACGCCGAGCTTGTGGATGTGGCCATTGATGGGGAACTGTGAGTGAAGGTGAGACTTGATCTTAGCATCCATATGATCTTTCAACTGAATTGTTACTACATCCAGAGCTCGCGTCATCTGCAAGTTGTTATCACTAATCTGGTTCCTCAACTCTTGGTCCCTACAGGCGAGCCATGATCTCTGAGACTCAAGGTCGTCCGTTGTTTTTAGAGAGAGTGCTTGTAAATCGTGAAGGAGATCCAGACGCTTGGCATCAACCATCCGAACCTCATCGAGTATTGCCTCGTCAACCCATTTAAAAAGATGAACCTCTGATTTTCTCTGTTCAGGCGAAAGGTTAGAGATCGATGGCTGTGAGATCGAAATTGATGGGTGATTATTTTAAATATGGAGTTAAGAAAAAAATACCTGCAGAGCAATTTTGCATCTATAGAACCGGCGACCAGGATTTTCCTTTGTTTCTGAAACCCAGGTATCAAGGCCCTTTCCACACCAACATCTTTTTGGGACACCGAAGACGGTTCTGCGGGTTTCTGGAAGGGACGAGGAGGAGGAGGAGGAGCTCATGTTGTTAGACGAGAGCGTAGGTGAGGAGGAGTGGAGTTGAGGACGAACCCTAATCGGAATCCCAAATTAAATATCTTCAACGTGAATGAGAAGGGGCGGTTTATGTTGGTTTTATTGGTAAACCGAAGCGAAAGAAAAACCGGGGGTAATTTATCAGATTATAATATTTGTAGACAGTTGTGGTCGGGTAAGGTGTGGTCGGGTAAGGTGTGGTCGGGTAAGGAAATTGTATTGTGTGGTCGGGTGGGGATGTGGACGCCCATTTCATGAAATTATCATGACCAATTAGTTTTGTTTTTATTGGGGATTAATTTCCTAATTGTGTTAAGGAATTGGTATTTAACCGTAGTTGTAATTTGAGATGTGGAAAACCTAAACAGTTGAACTAGTTAGGTGACATTTAAACAAAGATTAAGACTATATGTTTGGTGCTAAACTGGCGGAAAATTATAGAATAATTTAAAACACAAAGATTAGGAATAAGAAGTAGACCTAATAGATAACGTGCTTACAACCCAAAAGATTAGCCTAAAGTTTAGTGGAGGTCTGATGAGACACACATAAGGTGAGTTATAGAAAGGGTAAGAGACAAATAAGCTAACATCTTAGTTCACAACCACATGTATCAAACACATAAGGTGGTCACTCATTGGAGGGATCGTAGTAAGTAGGCAACACCATTGTCTTGTAGATGTCAAGCGTGTACTGTTTGCGGAGGTCATTAACGGTCTGGTCTGTAAGCCCTGACATGTGCGGTTCTGGATCACCGTGAGCGTGCATCTCCAAAAACTTGATAGTGACTGGTCCACAGTCTCCTGATCTCTCGTTGATGTAGAGGTCTTGGCTACGAGACNGCCTATCAACAGTCTTGTCGGTGTACAAAGTCGGGAGGGGGTCTAAGATTTCGACACATCCCAGGTCGAGGTTGATGGCAAGGCCAACCCAGTGCTTCTCGTTCCATAGCATGGGTGTGTAGACAGTAATAACATCTTCCATCCACTTACAACCAGGCTTGAGTACAACCTCGGTGAGGGCGTCAGGCCAAATGAATGTGTCTCTCTTTCTTGATGCCATGAACTTTTTGGATATCCGCTGGAATCTAAATGTAAAGTCCGGAGAAGTGAATGAGAGGTTTTGTTCCTGGAGCATGAGGCTATGCCTTTCAGCTAGCATGTACATGAGAACCTCCATATGCTGGAAAATTAGAGAGATTCATAAACAAATTTAATCACTACAAAAGCATCCCATAATAAAGCACCTAAAATAGAGTCTAGAAACTGTACATAAAAGGATGTCCACTGCTGAGGCTCCGCTAGTTGCAAGAGCCATTTGTTGGAGAACCCGTGTTGAGAAGGTGTTATGTGGTTCATGTGGAGAGATGAGTTCGAATTAGTAATCGTGTTTTAGTAGGTGAACACATTTAAAGACTACTTACACATGCTTGATCTGTGCCACCACACGGCAAAAATGATCCCATTGTTTTTCAGGTAAGGGTGCAATTAGAGATTGAGGTGGGATATCTTTGCAGCTTCTTAGGTCTTTTGCTAGGAGGTTTTCAGAACGATCTGGGATGTGCTTAGGTTCTTCTCCGTCACTCACTTCTACAGCTTCGGTGACAACGCTTTGATGAGACTAGTGTGTTGTAAAGGACTGAGGTTAGCTAAAGGTAATTGAAGACAACACCAAGAATTACAACGAAGGGCATGAAATGAGTTATCTTACCTTTTGATTGCTGCGGAGTGACCGGGGAGTCGAAAGAGGAGCTTGGGGAGAAGCGGTAGCTGAAAATGCGTTGAGTACTGCAGCATGACTTATGAAACCTTGCAGACTATCAGAAGTCTTAGACGGAGAAGGCTGTGGTGTGAAAGGACCATCATACCAATAGGGAAGAGGATTTTGGGATGCTTGGTTAGCTGATGAGTCGTATCTTGGTTGAGAAAGAGAAGGGGGGTCAGGGCTTAAAGGTTGGAATATTCCAACGGCTCGGAAGAGAGGGCTTTGACCAGGGGGGCTGTTAGGGTGGTGAGAGGCATCGTAGATAGCTAAGGTTGTGTGGGGGACAGGTGATTTGGGTTCTGGAGTGTGGAAGGATTTGGTGTGGACAGGTGAAGTGTTTTCGGATGTGTGGATGGGTGAAGTACTTCCGGAGGTGTGGGTCGGTGGAGTGTTGTTGTGTGAAGTGTGGACAGGAGAATCGTTGATGGGTGGGTTCTGCTGTTCTGGAGTGGTGTGGAGAGGGGAACTAGTAATAGGAGTTAGGAGGGGTGAAGGGTGGTCAGGAGAATGAGAGAGGGGTTCTGGTTGGAGGTTTGTAGTGTTTGAAGCTGTGGTCTTCGTTGCTTTGGGTGAGACATAATGTTGTGCAGCATATTGGCTGACAACAGGGGAGCTCCTAAGAGTGGTATCTTCATCCATGGGCACTGGAAACTACAAAGGAATACATATTATGTAATAGTTAAAAGAAAATTGAAGTTAACATGGAGAAGAAACTTAAAAGTATATTGGTGAAACTTACAGTCCGTGTGGGAGATTGAGCAAAGGCCATGTCTGAAGGTTCAGTCTGACACCCGCGGTGTGATTGGTGTACTTTCTTGGTCCGAGCTAAGAGANTCCATGGGCACTGGAAACTACAAAGGAATACATATTATGTAATAGTTAAAAGAAAATTGAAGTTAACATGGAGAAGAAACTTAAAAGTATATTGGTGAAACTTACAGTCCGTGTGGGAGATTGAGCAAAGGCCATGTCTGAAGGTTCAGTCTGACACCCGCGGTGTGATTGGTGTACTTTCTTGGTCCGAGCTAAGAGAGAGTGGAAGGCAATGCGCTTACGGTAGGTAGGCGTCTTCGGTCGTTTGAGCAGTAGACGCAACAGTTTGGTCTCTTTTTGAAGGTTGGAAACCGTGTCAGATAATTCAGATAGCACTTCCATTAGTGTGTCATTTGAATTGCTGGATGAGGCGGCTGCTTGAAAGTAGGAGCTGATGCGTTTCTGCTTACGGGACGTGGAGGGTTTGTTCGATGTCTTCCTTGGTCTGAGTTCTTTCTTGGGATAAGCTGGAGTTTTGCTGGAGAGCTTCTTAGAAGTTGATTTTGACTTTGAAGTTCTCATCTTCACAACAGGTTCCTCCTCTGCATTTGCGGTGAGGACAGGACAAGAAGTGTCACCACCATGCCATAGATACTTGCCAAAGGGTTGATGGGTTGTTATCAAGTCCTCCATGTATGAGACTTTGTCATCGTTACACAAATCAGGCCAAACTCCCCATCCAGGATGTGGTTGACTTTGTACCGGTATGCACGATGTCACTGCAAGCTGAATTCAAACAGAATGCAAAATCAGGAAAAAACAGTTACTAAAGGAAAGAGAAACGATGATGGAGTAGAATGCAACTTACATTAGGTTCAGCTTCAACACGTAATATATCGAGGTAGCTAATGGATGGGTAAATAGGAAGATGATCTTCATCCAGATCCATAATGGTCCCTCCGTAAGATGGTAAAGGGATTGTGGACAGCAGTCTTGGAATGGCTTGGAAAGCCAGAAGTTGTAGTGACAGGGAAAATCCCTTTAGTCTGAATGTTTCCTGCTTTAGCTGGTCAACCAGTGTCCCAAGGGGATCAGGACACTTCTTAGAGTCGAACTTCGGAGGTTTCATGCAAGTTATAGTCTTTAGAAAAGACTCTCTACCCCAGGGGTGTGAGCAGAAGGCATGGATGTCTTGGACCACCATCTTAACGTACTTAAGCGTGGGGCGTGTGGTTTGTTGATGGGCAATGAGGACACCATCCACAATTATTATTAAAGCCATACAAAGTTTCTTCCAACCAGGCATGCGTGTGTCTTTCTCTAGCCTGTGGCGTAAATCAGCTATGGTTGGGAACTTCTTCTTTCCTAAGAGCTTGATCCAGTCGGGATCTTTGTGAGCTTGAGTCTGGTCTTCATGTACCGTCGTGTAGCCTACAGGGAAAGCTCCACACGGTAATCCTGTGATGGTGCCGAACTCCTTGAGACCGAACCTGATGGGATCACTTGCAAATACGGTCCATAGAGTGTGAGGGTCAGCAACAACAAGTTGTCTGGTGAGGCAGGCGTGTATCAATTTACACGATAAGGGGCATTGACATGCGGGAAGATCGAATAGCTTCCCAAAGCAAGAGTCTTTAATGAACTGGAACTCATCGGTGTCCCGTAGGACATGACGGATGAAAGAAAGATGGTCTGGCTTGGAGTAGATGTTAAGTCGTCCGTTGGGGAAGCGGTCGGTGGCGAAGAGCCTCGGTGGGAGGTTGAGGTCAGGTAGATCTAAAAGTAAAAGAGAAGGAGAGAAGCTAGTATTAAGTTCAGAAACAGAGATGCATGTTCAAAGTGAAGTTATGAATCGGAGACTATAGGGTTCGCCGTGTGATAGAGAAGTTATGAATCCAGATCTACTAACCTGCCATGTCTGGGAGTTTGTCGTGTGAGACTCTAGGGTTCGGAGAGTTCTGGAAGTTCGCCGTGCTTGTTCGTGGAGTTCGGGGAGTTCGTCTTGGAGGTGGCCGTGAGAGTTCGAGGAGCTCGAGAGTGTGAAGAAGACGGAATTGGAGAAAGTAGAAATTAGGGTTCTTTGTCTGTCGCGTATGAAGAACAGACAAGAGGAGGAAACTGATTTGGAAAAAGAGAACTAGATCTGGGTTTGGACTTTACAATAAAAGAGAACCAAAATAAGATTAAACCAATAGAAGTTGGTTTGGTTTGGGAAAAATTGTAACCAGAAGTTGGTTTGGGTTAATGGGAAAGGAGGACTTATGAGTCTTTACACTAGAAGAAAGGTTGTCACATGTAGAATGTGGCCTATGATGCAATATGAAAGACAAAATGTGCCTTAGAGAGTAAAAAATTCATTTATTAATATTGGTTTCTCAGGGCAATACTTGTTCGCCTGTACAAATCTGGCTATCTTCGGGGATGAACATAATAGTTTTCTCTTGATCAGTTACATATTGAACCCTTGTTGTTGTATGAGTTGTGCAGCTGAAGATTCAGACAACAGGCTTGGTTCTCAAGAGTCAAAACTCAAAAGTCTATCGTCGTCTTTCTTGGGACCATCTTGTGGCTATCTGTTTATCAGCCTGCAGATTGCAACTTCCTACTGTTTTAATTAAAAAAACTCTAGATTATTGGAATTCCTCCTGTTTCTCATGTTGATAAGCCATTTATCTTTAGACTTTGCTCCATAAGGGACTACAATAAGTGTGTATCTTTAAACATTGAACTTTTGATTATTTTCACGGAAATGTTATAAAAGAATGACATGGTATGGTCCCATTATTTCTTCCATGCATTACATGGGAGATGGCTTCACATTTTAATCACTTCATGTTATGGAAGATGGCTTCACATTTTACATGTCCTCACATTTTAATCAAATGCTTTAGTATTTAGGATGAATTTGATTGGTCTTTGCTCCTTATATTTGTGATTCAGAATATGTTTTTAACTCTATTGAATTTCTCTATATTTGTTCTTTATGATAGGACAAATGAATTCTTAATCTTGTTTCTTTCTCCAATCTAATATATGGATTACTGCAAGTAAGGTTTATCTGATCATTAGATATCGTTTATTGTGGGTCATCTTTAACTTTTTTTCTGCGGTTAGTCACATGGAAACTCATCTTGCACAATAACAACATGACGATGTCGGCATCATAGTGCCCCCACACATCCTTCCAAATAAAGCTCATCACATCATTGGATCCACCAACTCCTAGATAAATCCAATCCCTTCTCTCTTACTAATCTTTTGTGTGACCCCAAATCAATGAAATCTGATATTTGTAACGTCCACTAAAACAAAAGTTATGTGATGCATCTCATGGATTTGTGGACAGATTGTAAGATAAACGAAGCCATAAACAGTCTGGCGAATGATGATAATACATACAAGCACATGTGGAAACAGATGGGTATTAAGAGTAACACAACACTCTATAGCAATAGAATTAAATCACACATAAAATCATCAGCAAAAACAATAAAATTAATAGAGGGGAAAGATGAATGGTAAATGGTTGTTTTTGGCTCAAAAGAGCAGACCAGATGCTAAAGCAACAACAGATGCAAACAATGCTGGTACGAACATAGCAGCATCAGAAGTTGGGCTTGGAGCTGGAGCTTCCACTGTGGCAGCTGCCACTTGTCCTACGGCTGAGAAAGCCACAGCAACGATCATGGAAACAACCATCATCTTCTTCACTGCCTCCATTACTTCTCTTTGATGTAGGAAGAAGAGCAAATACAAAAAAATAGAAAAAGAAAGATTTTCTTTTGTGTGTATGTGTTATCTTGTGTTGTGATGATAATACTTGTGGGGATGGTATTGTCTATTTATACAACAATTGAAGGAGAGTTCACAGCTGGCAAATTGGCTGTCTCTTTGCCCAAACAACATTTTTCTCCTTTATTCATTTCCAACCTCACAACTATTTTTTTTTCTTTTTAAAAAATTGTTTGAAAATAATTAATGTGTTGTGAACGTTCACATGACTAGTTCAAAAAAAGTTCCGTCAATTATTTTCAATTCAAATTACTTTTGCTTAAAAAACTAAACAAATTTAAAGGTCTAAGATTAGCTATTAACCTATTACTACTTACTGATTTTTAAAAACTTAATTCTAACTAAAACATTAGATTTTTCTCTTGTTAAACAAATGAATTATTAAAAAAAATAACTTATAGTAACATATTTGCTGCATAATTAATCTTCATTGAAACTATTTGTTTCCTTCAAGAATCACTTATATATTTAATTTCATTAAAGGGTCAAACTAGCCGTTTTAGTGTTTCCTAGATAGGTTTCGAACCAACGTTCACCCAAGCTATGAAAATGACCAACTACCCTCGTTACAAAAAGGATTAATTAATTTTAAGAGAACTGTCTAATTTTATGTTTTCATTTGATTTTTTTGCCTCAAACTAAAAACTAGCTGGAATATATTAAGAGAATCAAACATACAATTCTAATCATATGCCTAAGGCTGGACTGTTTCTGTGGACCCGGAAACTACATAACAAACGAAGTCTTAGTACCTAACCACTTTTCAACCAATAGAAAAATAAAATATTATATAAACTAATAAATTTTACTTCGAAACTCTAAAACTACACTTAATTTGTGACAAAAAATTAAGTCTAAAATGATAATTATTCTGAAATGTAGGGAGTATTGTTTTTCTGAGTTGCTCAAAAAAAAACTATTGTTTTTCGGTTTCCAAATTAACATATAAGTATCCTTTCATTTTTAATGAGAGTAACGGTTGAAATTTAAATCAGCAAATAATTTAAACAAGGGCCCCAACGAGAAAGTCAGATTTAATTTTTCTTATGTTAACTTCTTATAAAAGATTTTTTTCTAACCAACACATAATGAGTTCCAAGTTGGAACGTTTGAACTTTGAAATTTATTGGACCGTTGGTGGAATTTGAATATAGTTACTTAGTTCAAAATTCTGTTCATGAAAACTTTCTTTTGCCTCCTTTTTACTAGTTTTTAGTAAAGGAAAAACTTATGTAACCATTAAAAATGATTATTATAGGTTAAATAAAGTTGAACACAAAAAGAACAATCGGCCGTTTGGAACTTCAGAAATATATGTATTAGCAAAAGGTGCCTCCGCACCTAAATACGGGAAATTAAGGCCAAGACCCGAACTTTCCTAATAATATAGAGCCAGGGTTAGTGACCAATGCTTTGTTTCAGTTGTTCTAAATAACAATACTTTTGTTGCATTTGAGCTTCTAGTCTTATCACTGTATTATTTCTGTTTTCCTTTTTTGACTGTACTATTTTTTATTTAGTAAAAAAAGAAGTACCGTACGATTTTACTTTTATGAGTTTATTTAAGAATGCTAGTACTAGTAGGACTATGCTGTAAACTTTTGCTAGTCTATTGAAATCAGTGACGTTTGAATGAATGAAATGTGTGAAGGATATATACAATTTGTCAGTTTCAAAATGTGTGAAGGATATACAATTTCTCAGTTTCAGATTAAATCTAATGTGGAACTCATTGGGCCTGAAAGCAGGCTAGCAGCCTAAACATTTATATAACTTATAAATTATGAATCTAATTTCTTAAGAATAGAGAGATAAAGGAATGACTTCAACCACTTCTTGAGTAAAATATTTATTTTGGAAAAGAGTTCAATATAATCATAACGCGCATAAGTGATTTAACCAAAAATAACAGAAGAGAGAAGAGAGAGAGAAAGTAGATTTGATTGGGTCTGGTGTCTGGTCGGCTCGTGAGCAAGCATGCAATCGCCAAGTTGCTTTTCTTCCGATTAAAAAGTCATGTTCATGTTTCTCCGTCGTCTCCTCTCACCTGCCGTCTTGTCTGAGTTCTGATCCAGAGGTTTTGATGGCCAGAGTAAAGATGCAGTCGTGGGGAGGGATTCAGCGTGGGATTGTCGTTTCGTCAGTTTAATACAGTGAGTCCGAATAACCAAACCAAACCTGATCCGAAAAAGTAGCACCGAACCCGAACCAAAATTGATTAAATATCTGAATGCATTCAAAATTTTGGTATTTAAAGAACGAAAACTGAACCCGATCCGAACCAAAGTATTTCGGATACCCGAATGTATCCGAAATAGATTTATATACCTAAATATATTAATTATTTTTAGATATAATATATAGTAAAAACATCCAAAATATATAAGATACTTTTAAGTTTTCCAAAATACTTAAAAACAATATGCAAATAGTCAAAAGTAAATAACTAAAATAGCTAAAGTATATTCAAAACATCAAAAATACTTAAATATATATTGATTTTCTATCCAAATATTCAAAGAAAATCAATTTATATGTTAAGTCTAGGTATTTTGACATATGTTTTTCCAATTTATATGTAATCTATTATTCTGGTTATAGATTTTTTAAAAATTAAAGTATATAACGAATTTTAAAATTTTGAAAATAATTTAAATAGGTTATCCGAACCCGCAAAGATCCAAACCAAACCCGAACCGATATTTAGAAATACCTGAATAAGGTTAAAATCTTTAAATCCAAAAACCCGAAATCCGAATAAAGCCGAACTAAACCCGAATGGGTACCCGTACTCCCATCCCGAGCTTCACTGCGTCAACTCCACCGCCCTAGAAGTCCGAAGGGGAATTTTGGTTAGGCCTTGGCATTCGGGTAGTCGGGTTCGGGTCGGGTCCTTTCGGGTCCGGATCTTTCGGGTCTAGGAGTTTAGGACCCGATAGGGTAATTTCAAATTTTCGGTTCCGGATCGATTCGGGTGGTACCGAGTCCGGGTTCGGTTGGGTCTAAGATAGTTGGACCCATTCGGGTAATTAGAATTTATCCGTTCGGATTCGGCTCGACTCCGGGTCGGGTTCGACCTAAAAAATACCTTAATATATAAAAAATATCTGAAAATATTTATATATCCGAAAATATTCAAAATTTTTGTTTTTATTATATTAAAATGTGTATATATACTAAACTATGCGAGATACAACAACAATTTGTTGTCTCCTAGTGGTTGACCTCATTACTCTCTATAGTAACAACCCATCTTTGACTCCCTCTCAATGCATTTTATTTAATTTACATTATTAATTCGGGTTCCCATCGGGTTTCGGGTTCGGTCCGGGTTGGGTTCAAGACCTGCGGATCCTCTACAACAAGACCCGATAGGTAATTTGATCGGACCAATTCCTACTCAGACCAGGGTTTTACGGGTCGGTTTCAGATCGAATATTTGGGTCCGGGTAAAATGTCGAAGCCTAATTTTGGTCATAAATCAGCTTTGTCATCAGCAAGTGGTACTAAATCTTCTCGCCAGAACTGGGGAGAGCTTTTATAAAGTTAAATTCGGTGTGACGTGTTCCATTCATATTAAAACACGTGTCGCGATAATTTGTAATATCCATAACGAATTACTGTAATAAGCACAACAGGCTTAAACTTTTTAGCTTCTAAAAGTCCACTTAGCCGTTCATTTCGTATCCAACGGCTGTTATGAGCAAAAAGCCAAATTTAAAATAATTTAAAAACGGGTAAAAAGGTGAGTCTCGTAGTAAAGACGTGGTAAGCAAAGCAGTTTTCATTTCTTGTGTGTTGTTGTGTTTAAAGAAGAAGAAGATAGAAAGAAACAAAAGACAGTGTTCATCCGATCTTCTTCTGGCCTAATCCAGCTTTGTTGGCTGATTCTGGTGTCGAAGAATCTAAAGTCTTTTGAGTTTAAACTGCAGATTTTGAGGTTAGTGAGTCTTGTTTCTACTAATTACTTCAGCAGATTGGTCTTGTTTGTTTCAGTTAATTATTAGAAATCAGAAACTTGGACGATTTTAGATGAACGTTTCACTCTTTTGTTGTGTCTTTCTTAGTTTTGTTGTGATTGTCTTTTTTTTTTTTTTTTTTTT
>CAKOAT010064043.1:461802-489969 GCA_932364175.1 Eruca vesicaria subsp. sativa | reverse complement strand
AGAGTTAGATTCATGAAAGTGAAGAAAGATCAGAGCCGCAAGTCAAGTAATGGTTTGTCTAAGCGCAAACTCATGTCCCGACCTGTCTCTTCCGAGAGAGGCTCGCCTTCTCGGAATCTTAACCGTTCAGACAAGTAAGCTGTTCTCTCTTTGAGTGCTTTATTATTATTTTTTAGTTTTTTTTATGTAATATTTTGTCTATGTGGTGATAGGATCATAGATTCTCCAGGTAATGTACGGAGATCGTTTGTGGCGTCGCTTGAGAAGGAAGATAGGTACTACACAACGAGGGGTTCAATGGGTACAGATGAAAGTGGAAAAGTTGTAAAAGAAACTGTGAAGGAAAACAAGAAGCATGTGTGGCCAAAGTTGTTTATGACTTTGTCAAATAAAGAGAAGAAAGAAGATTTTTTGGCTATGAAAGGGTGCAAACTTCCTCAAAGACCCAAAAAAAGAGCCAAATTGGTTCAGAAGACTTTGCTTGTGAGTCCCTTTGTTATGTTCTTCCTAATCTCTTTCTTGGTGTTACAAATCTCATATGGCTATGTAATGTTTTACGCAGCTCGTGAGTCCAGGTACTTGGTTATCAGATCTGTGCAAAGAGAGGTATGAAGTAAGAGAGAAGAAGAAGACTTCAAAGAAGGTATACCATTGTTTTTTTTTTTGCTTTTAGTCTCTTTTAACAAGAAAGTAGTAAACACCTAGTTTCTTTGTGAATGCTGAGATTATCTGATAATTTTATGTTTTTATGAAGCGGCCAAGAGGATTGAAGGCAATGGGAAGCATGGAAAGCGATTCAGAGTGAAAGGATAGAAATGAGACAACACAAAATGAATCTGTTTTGTCTGTCATTACATTTTGAGAAGCCTACTCTTATGAGCAACTTGTATTTTTGCTTTGAAGCTAATCTATAGCTTCCCTAACCAAAAATCTCCTGTCCCACCCATTTTTTTATTGTTTTTAACTTGTTGATTCAGCATTTAGACAATTCATGTAAACATAGCTTCATGATGAGAAGTTCTTCAATCTCTAATCAGAAATGGACGAGGAAGTGTACTAAGAACTCCAAACACAGATCAATAAAGACTACATTATATTAGAATGGATACGAAATCTGCACACAGATCAGTGTATGAATATTACAACACACAAACCAAAACTGCAGCTACCATTACCAATTACCAAACTCTTTACCTAACAAGTCCCAAGTCTTTTAGAAATAGTCATTCTTCTACATTTAATTAATCTGTACTTTGTCACCATACCTACAAATGTACATTTGATGCAATGCTGGTTAAGTGCTTTCTCCTGTGACGTTTATCCTCTGAGCTGCTAGCTTTGAAACGCAGATCAGGAAAACAACCAACACATTTTATCCCCCAGAGATAACGGCCAGCTGCCAGATCAGATGCTGTTAAGGAGAGCCAAGTTTGAATGATGTGACCAGGATGGAGCAAGTAATCTACCTTCTCTAATGTTCACCTGATAGCGGGTAAACAAGTCTTTGACATTGAGAAAGAGCCGGACTGGTTCCTCAAAACAACGCAAGCTCTAGGACAATGTTCATGGCATGCTAGTTGGTGTAAAGGAAGGAGAGAGAGTAAGCCATCTGCCTATAAGGGAACTATAAAGCTTCAAGGACAATGGAGGCTTTTGTGAAGACTGAAAGAACAAAAGGTGCTTCTTCCCCTGGGTGTATAGTGGTCGGAACAATAGTATATCCCTTAGGATCAGGATCAAGAACCATTTCGCATGATATCTCACGGGAATTCACATAGTCTGTTCCACCAACAGATTCATGAAGAAATATGTTGTAGGCAGCACGATGTCCACGAGTTTTAAGAATCCTCATTCCAATATAGAACAACTGCGAATCATGGCTTGATTGGTAGTTACGAAACCCAGGAGTTGTTCTTGAGAAACCTACGCCCTGTAAGTAATCATTGGGAGAATGAGGTTTTCCTTACTTATCAGAGGATATGAATTCCACAAGAATGAAAAACAAATGAGTTCTGATATTAAGAAAAAGCATTTACCTGTGTTAGAGTGATGAAAACATGAATAGGCAAAGATGCATCAGAACCAGTAGCCCTCAGCCGGAACTGTGGATTTTGATGCCATGAGCTATAATCTTGGCAGCCACCGGCACTATAGTTTCGCCATTGGCCATGGACTGAATGGCGCATCTCACGAGGGTATACCCGGCAAACATATATTGATCTGAAATGAATCTGGAAATCTTGCCAAGACATCCAGAATATACCTTCGTTTGACTGTTGAACAGAATGCACATGATCAGTATACTTTAATGGAAGGAACTAGAAGCACATTTGCATATACTTATGCGCAAGTATTAATGTGGTACAAAGGAGTAAAGCATGATAGAAATTACCTGTGGAACATGCTTCAGCTTGTGCTTCATCCTATCACTCCACTCTGGGGATGAGTCTGACCAGGGACCATTCCACTCAACTTCATTGGCCCAAGGATTTCGGATCTGAACAAGTCTGTGCCCATCCACCTCTCTCACCTGAAGACAAAGACAATTTTCTAGAACGAGTTCACATGCTCAGCATATCACATATGCAACATGGCATACCTGTAAGACGGAGTAAGCATGCCCTTGCACAATGCCACTGGAAGATACATGAACATCAGATCCTGATGGACTTCCTGCACCAAGTAAAAAGCCTTCTTGCTTAAATCGTAACAACTGAGACCATAATCTGCCACTTGCAAGATCGATTTGTGCTTGAGCACTCCTCAAGTCAATCTCTTCACCAGCACCTCCGGTTAGGTCAACAAGAGCATCCTGAACCAGTCCCCCCTCCAGTGCCTCATAAGAACCATGGAGCTTGGCGTATGCTTTCTCCACTATAGAGACCCAGAGTTCGTTGAATTTTTTGCTAGTAGCAAAGGCTGGTTTGCCAGGTGATTCACATGGAATCCAGTCATCGATAACAACGGGAACCCACTCACCCTACAAGTTGAACGCAAATTAACTTGAAACCTCTGGCTATATAGAAATCATAGAGGAAGCTACAAGAACCGATCATCACGAGAGCAAGGCAGCATAGTGAAAGAATATTAGGAAAATAACCTGAATACAAAAACGAACAGTGTAGATTCCTTCCTCGTTGTATTCAGGAGTAATGATCACTTCAGATATTTGTGAGACTTCAGTAAGAACTGCAACAGCGCTTAAAAACCAACAATCGCCCAAACGCCCCTATGGAACAAGTTAAACCAATCATACAGATAAATATCAAGGATTACTCTGAATCAAATCCGACTGGAAAAACGTTGTCAAGAATAATATTTTGTGCATCGGTAAACTGCATCACATATTAAAAATTTTAAGTGATCAAACCTGACAAACATCTGATGGATTTGCATCCCCAGAGAATAGGCAGGGACGGGAATCACTACCGTTCTCTTTCACAATGGAATCAGGTCTCATCCATTCAGAAACAACCTGAAAAGCTCGAAAAGGTTAGAATGCTATTCAAGTTATTGATTTTTAGCCTACTTAGAGGGGGGGACTATGAGTCTCAAAATAATCATATAAAGAGTGAAATTATCGACTAATAGTAGAAGGAGAAAAAAATCACAATTCCTACCTGCAATTTTGAAGGGGGATTCTGTGTATCCACGAATAAAGAGCGATCGTTTGGAGGAAACTCCTGGTCAGTAAATTGCTTATCACCTCGTGCAGAGAGAGCTTCTTTGACAGCCAACTCAACTGAACGCATTCTTTGATTTATATCTTCTTGGGTCTCCATCCTCGATTTCCTGTGTCTTCTAGAAAACGAATCGGTATTAAATAGAAAATCCCGACCTGATCTTCTTTTCCTCCCACTGGAATATTGTCCATCCCAATCTACATCATCCCTATCATAGAGATCCACATCGGCAGGATCACTATCCCAACCATCAACCTGGTAAAAGAGAGAAAACACAAACGAGAATCAGTATGAGCTTAAACATTATCCCCCCCCCTCCCCCACCCTCCAAATCAGAAAAAATTGCCAACATTTGAACAAGAGGGAACATACTCTGGGTGGTGAAGCCGTCCATTGCCAATTGTCATCATTCAGATCAATCATGTCTAAGTCAGCCATGCCAATGGCTGCATGCAAAGAAGCGGCCTCATCTTCAGTTAAGCATTTTCCCCAAAGGAAAACATCCATTATATGCATCTTTGACTCAGCCCCATCACTATCTGATCTGCCAAATGCATCGACATCTATAGGTGGCTTAACACCCAACCAAACTTCAGCGCCTTGTTCCCAAATGGCACTACTAATACTTAGAGGTAACCCAGTCTGGTAGCCATCAAACCCACCATCTAAGTAACAAGTAGCCTCCCCCGCATCAGCATCAACAGTGATCGTCACTGTATGCCACCTGAGATGTAAACCACCGATATATAAATATGACTGAAGAACATGAGATATATGTATCACTAAGGTCATGGAATAAAATTGGACAATATGGAGACAGAGAAAAAAAAAATGACAGACCTTCCATCCGTTATGCTAGTTGCACCGATATACCACTCTCTAGCAACGGTTGTCTGCCTCTCACCTTTAGTGATCAACCTAAGCCCAACTAGGCCAGCTTCAATTCCTTGCTCAGAACCAGCAACCAGAACCTCCCAACACACTTTCTTTTGATATTCAGTGCTAAAAAGGCATACAGGTCCAGAATCGGGTTGGATCATTGCTGTAATGGAAAAGCTAATCTTCTGACTCTGGCAGACACTTGCATCAATTTGGCCGCAATGTTTACCACTTATCATTGGTTCATCGTCAAGAACACAAACAGCACCAGCAATTCCAGTCTGGTAATAACTTGTATTAGCTAACTTCCCAGTAATCAGCATCTTTAGAATGTACACTTACAGAATATAAATAAAAAATTTACCAGCTGTGCACGTCGTTCTAACTGAGCTGTGCGTATCCTACGTGCAATACCCGATACTCTCTCTCTTGCAAAGGAATCCTCAAGGACAGAATCACCCCCAACAGCACGTATAGCGGCTGCCATAGCTGCTGCTTCTCTGCTACCAGCATTAGGCATAGATGGAATAAGGGAAGCTTCAATTTCCTTCCATTTGCGCTCTTCCTTCTCCAAAAGAGCTTTCCTTCTTTCTTTACCTCTCCCTTCTTCTTCACGTCTCTGCATGAGGATTTCCTCTTCCATCTCTTTCTCTCTCAGATAACTATGTTACAGAAAAAGATAAGCAAAAAGTCTGACGGTTCAGCTTCATTAAACCTATTTCTTAAAAGATAAACATGTACCTCTCTTGGATAATTTCAAATTGTCTTCTATCTTCTGGCTTCCATTTACTGATTTTTCTGGCACTTAAGTCAGAGAACCCAATGCTATCTAAGAAGAGTTTCAAGCGTACCTCATCCTACAACATTGCGATAATCTTTTGTTACAAAAAAAAAGTAAACGAGTATATATGGCAAAATTTAGAATCAGGGCTCACCTGGACTTTCTCCGCCTTAGCTGTCAAACCTAACAATAGCAATAAATAACCACCAAACTTGTCCCACATGTACACCCATTCTGTATCAATTGCTTCTTCTAGTGCCAAAACCCTTGCATGAGCACACATGTCTCTTCTGTAATCCACATTTGTCGGTGGTTCATGGCGGAATCTTTTTCTGCATTTCATTCTGTAGAAGAAGGATCCAGCAACTCTTTCTTCATTCCTGAGACGATCCCTTAATTTCATGACATCATCTCTAGGAAGCACTAAGTTCCCTGCTTTATCACGCATTGCAGAGGGGTCCCCAACCAGAAGAGCTGCAGAGCTGGCGGACCTTTGGGGAGCTGAATACGTGCCGGATAAAGCATTTCTCGTCTGCCATTAACATGTTGCAAAAGGTGTAAGAAATTATGAGTCCCATAGAGCACTATTGCATGTGAATGTGTTAAATTAAGGCCACCAACAGAATATCGACATTGATTTTCAAGAGAACACCAAGAAAGATATCAGATTTTAACGTACTTTAGTGGCAGATCGAGAGATAGCTTGCACAACAGTATCCTTGCTAAGAAAACGTACAGCAACTTCCATCATCTGGACACCATCAGAAAGAATTAGCAAAGAGAGTACACAGGAGATACGTATATATATATATATATACGTGTGTGTGTGTGTAATGGAGAAGAATGAATTATCAATCAATATTATTTATACAAAGAAACAGATAAATCAAACAAGAAGAACACATACCTCAAGAGTCAAACACGGACGAGAAACAGCAAACCCAAATGCTACAACAAGAGTGATAGCTGATACAGCAGCACCAGCAAACGGAGGATATATTATCAGACTAGCAACAACACCCCACCCTTCAGTTGCCAATGCAATTCCATAAAGGATGAGAAACGCAGCACTGAAGAAATCCAGATCAATACAAAACAACGTTAACCTTTATTGGTCATTATTTCAGAAACGCAGCAGAGAACATATCAGAAGAATAGGAAAAAAAAAGATTAAGAGCAACAATTTAGAGGATCCAAGTGGCTGAACATACCTGACATTCTTTCCACAGTCTGCATGAGCATCATAGACATACACTGGTAGTACCCTTGGAGAATATACCACTATTGGTGGGGATAGAAGAACCTAAAAGAAGGTAAAAAAGTTAACACATCGTTCGAATAAATGAACAGGAGAAGCCACAGTTCTGTTGAGCTCTTTGCGGAAGGTTAATGAACTCACAGCTAATGCTCTTCCAGCCAACAGAAACAGGAAGGTAAAATAACCAACAGATGCTCCAGCAAATGCTTTATCTACAAAATAAACATGTATGGATTGTTGTATTATCTCACCTCTACGAAGAGTCTAAAATAAGAGATGAGAATCCTCACCTTGAAACCATCCAACAAGGAATGCGGCCAAACCCAAAAGAAAGGCAAGAAAGCAGACAAACGATGTCTGTTTCCTGGTCAAATAGAAATTGTTTGATGCCCAAAGATGGATAACACCAATAGCTACCACTATAAGAAGAAGAACTAAGAGAAAAGACACGCCTATCTGTTATAATTGAAACACAAAAGATGTATCAGATGGATAAAGTTCAGCCAAAAACATTGAGAATTGTGTGAGCAACTTTACACTTACCATCCATGGTTTGACCACAATAATCACAGCTGATATGGCACCAAACAGAAGAAGAAGACCTATAGAAACAAAAACATATACACCTCGTGACAGTATCCAACAATCGTCCTTCCTGCAAAGAACCACAAAAACAATTAAAAGGCTTTTTTTCAGTGAGACTGAGAGTTAGGTTTCACTGAGAGTTAGATTTAATGGGTAATGAGAAGAAATAGTCACGCACCATTTAACCATCCCACAGCATAGTGAAAGTAGGGCCGGAATGCATGCAAGTGGAAGCAAGGCCGCTAGAAAATCGTTCTTTGTGGGCAACTGATCGTCTCTAGATTTCACAACCTCCATATACGATGTTCCACAAAATGCCACGAGAACAACTAGACAGTAGAAAAAGGCACATAAAGATTATTTAGAGAAAAAAGAAAGCCCATTCAATACAGATTAAAACAAGTAGAAACGCAAATTACCTGAGAATATTACGAGACAGACAGCAGAAGAGTGGGAGAACCTATACGTGGCAAACCATGAGACCATTGGAAGAATGGCAGTAACTACTAACGAAACGCCAGATGCCATCGCCCAGCCAAGGTATACAGAAGATGTATATGGTGACGTGAAGTTGTTTTCTGTCTCACTAAATAGTTTGTACTTCAAATCATCCAAAGGTTTAGCAGATATAATTGCACCAAGAGCAATTACAGATCCCACAAACACCACAACACAAATCCAAAGAATAAACCCCTGAATGGAAAGGAAGTTTGTTTAGAAATAGTTATCTGGCGAAGAGAGAGACCTAGCCAAAGGGAAAATAGACAGACCTTCATCCTCGGAAATCGTGAATCTCTTGCCTGATCCCCGCATCGTAACTGTGGAACCCAAAATTGATACCCATTATGCATCCATATGGGAACAGCAATAGAAAAGCATGCTGCCATGAGGGGCACAGTCAAGGATATTCCCAATAGTACTGACGATTTACTGCAAAAGTGAGCCAAGCACGATTTTTGTAATCAGAACATCAAAATGGGACCATGTGAGAAAAGTTAGTAACAGTTCATAAACGACAATCCCTAGTACCTCAAGAAAGAGAGTGATAATCCAACTAATGTGCTCAGCAGCCAGGCAACAAAGCCATACTGAAACATAGAAAGAGACACTATTTAGAACACATAAACATCACATGGTATCTGCATTGCCCGCAACCGTACTATGAACATGCCATACTAGCGAGACAACCAATACCTTGCGAGATTTAGATGTCAATGCCATTTCTTCAACTTGAAGCGACCGAAGAAAAGCCATTACTGAACAGACAACAGGTGACAACAGGAGTACCGAGAAACCAAATTCGAACTACAATTAGGTAACAAGTGAGTTAGCAAAGATACAAATGACTTTCCTAGTTGTTATAAGCACCAACTTGAGAAAGAGTGGAACTCACCTGCTGATGACTGGAATTTATAATTGTTATGGTCTTCGGTCGAAAAATGGCTACAATGATTGTTTCAAGAATAAATACAAGACTGAAGAGGCCCCATGCTCTTTCTGGTGTACCCGCTACATGGTGCAGAACAAGTCTGGACAGCTTAAGCCACTTCTCGAGCCCCCGGAGCCTCAATTCTTCAGATAGAGAAATCTGATTTGGAAGAGTATTATCAACACTGTTTGAGTCAATGATTGCAATATCAGTGTTGTCGCGGTGATCTCTATCTGCATCCAAACTGCTCCTCTGAAGTAATGCCAATATGCTTGGATCCAATTTTTTCTCCTTCAACATAACAGCAAAGTCAGGGTCCAGGCCCTTGTCTTGCAACAAATTAGTCAGTTCAAGATCACCTTCTTTTGCTTTCTTTTTAAGCATCGAGGCTATCCTAGGATCGTTTAACTGATCCTGAAAAGCAAGAGCCAGATTCAAATCCAAAATCTGCTCGTTTGCAGAATTCGATGTGCTAGATTCATAACCTTGGCTGTCAATGCCACTAGTTGAACAAACGACCAGAGTGCTATTCGGATCAGAAACTAAATACGACGTTCCTGCTTCAGGCTCTTGGACCATAGAACGACATGAGCTACTACGTAAACCTAAGCTTGGTCTTCCACTTTCTAAGCTTTTGTCGCTATTGATACACTCCTGAGAGCTGCCTGTACGAGATAGAGTGTCAGCCATACACGATTCTAGTGTACGATTAGCCTCGTTAGTACAACCAGCATGGCCTACATCGATATTACTACTTCTTTTAATACTTGAGCCACAACCATCTGAAGAACTTGAAGAACTACTCTGCTCTTTTCTTCGAAAACCTTCTCTCAAGCGGATCACTGTGCTCTGTAAGGCATCTCTTCTAGCAGCTGATGGGTCTGTTATCGACAGATGACGGGAAACAGCAGCGCCTGATAGAACCGATGCTACAAAAATATAACTAATACAATGCCCTAGGTACCTGCAACAACAGAAAACATAATAAATTACATGCCTTATAGGGAAAAACCTTAAAACGTTTTAAATAAGTAATAAATTTTTAGCTCAGAAACAAACCAGTAGTGTATGCCAAAGCATATTAGGAAAATTCGAGAAGTGCCAGCAACAAAAAGTGCCAGAACGCGGTTTTGAAGAAGCTTAAACCCATACAAGCATGCCCCAATATTCCAGTCTACATTAAAAAAATAAGCATCAGCATGAGTTAGAAATAATCCAACAGCAAGCTTCTATTCCAAATATTATGCAGCGAAAAAATTATATGTACCAAGAACAATAACTGCAGCTGATGTGATGACTCCAAGCCAACGTGATTCCCTAGCTGTGAGACCATATAGGACCGAGTAGGCAAGGAGAACTATGAGTGATCCAAGGTACAGGAGGCCAAGATGTGAAGCCCTGCACATATGCAAGAAAGGAAAGAAATGTTTAAATTTGTTTCAAGGCACAAAACAGGTAGGCAACGAACTGCAGCTGATTACGAAAATATTCGATAGCTTGTTGACTGTATAATTCAGGATCAGTACTTAAGTAAGGGTCAGCCATGCCAGAAAGATTAAAGATTAAAGTCGAGCAATAAGAACTTACTTGCTGGTTTGCCGGGGATATAATTCATTGGGGTCAGGTGGTTCTGGCAAACAAGCCACAGGGCCTATCTCTATACAATCTGAATAAGCAAATTTGTATGCCCTTCTTACATACTCGTCCACATCTAACCCGTTTCCTGTGTTGATTGAAAAAAATGAATAGTTCAACAACTAAGACTGAGGCTGGAAGTCAAAACTCTCACGTGTTAATCAACATGGAAGTTTTCCACTATTATGCTAAGCCATGTAAGGATTGGGAAAGCTTTACCATTAAAGACCATGCGGCAGATAAAGAGCATGTTAATTGCCAACGCGATTGCCGATACACCGAAAAAGAAACCAGAAGGAGAATATTGCTGAGAGGCATGCGCACCAGCCGTAACATAGACAGCACAAAGTTCATACGCACAGAGTAAGGCAACACCAAGAAGGAGAAGTAAAGCAACAGCTCCTGTTCAGCCAAAGGAGAAAGAAAGAAAGAACCAAGTTCAATACTTCATTCACCATAAATACTACCTAAAGCAGCCTATGATGAGTCATCAGATACTCAAAGTACTATCATTACGTGCCACCCGTATAATCAATCACAAAATGGCAAAGAATCTCTTGTTTAAGAAAGTCAAAAAGAAAAGACTGCAAACATACTTGAACTTTGCCACTGTGTCCTCCACCAAAGCATGATTGAGTAGAATGCCAGTAAAAGCGCTGTTCCAGCCATTATAATCGCAAGTCCAATGATATGTCGATCCAATATAACAATCAGCCAACAACCCCAAGCAATCAAGATTGCAATAGGGGACACCACCACAATCCAAGCAACAAGAGACAGGAAACCACATAGCGCATCTAGCTGAGGACCTTGCAACACTTTCGGCCATTTTCTAGCAAAGATCCAGCTGCCAATAAAGAAAGCAATAACTCAACTCCGGTTCTAGCTAAATACTACAGATAAAAAGGTAACTCTACAGAGTATCTCTCAACCACCAAAGATAACAAAAAAACACCTAAATTTTAACAGATTTGTTACCTATAAAGCCGCCATGGACGCCAATTAACTGACCAAAGTATCCAAAACGAACCGGAACCGAAAACAGTGAAGAGGGCACCCGAAATAACACAAGCCAGCAAGACTCCTCGCTCATCCCCTTCCATGGCTTCTTCTTCCCACCTACAAGGGCATGCACAACTCTAATATCAAAATTCCACCACAGGGGAAGTTAAAAGCCTCAAGCTTGCACGAAACTCACAGCTCAAAAATCGAAGCTTAAAGAGAGGAATCCATACCTACTAGACCGAGATGAGCTTACTGAGCAGTGGCATGACGGTGAAAATCGAAGGGATCGACTAAAGTTGGAAACTTTAACAGCTCCTCAATCGAAAGGAGACATCTTTGGTGCGGATTAGGGTTTTCAAAATCAAGCTGTAAAGTAAGGAGAAGAGCAAGAAAGTAAGAGTTGGGTTCTCACTGTTACGAGCTTGTGGAGCACAAAGTCACTTCCTTTTAGGGTTTTCTCTTGTTTTTTTTTTTTTGAATAAAATTCTCAGAGGATTTTTCTCAGGTTTTGGGGGAAATGGATAGCAAGCGAGAAGGTAAGATTAAAAACCCTACCCTCAAATGTGTGTGTGTGTGTGAACCGTAAAAAAAGCTACAACCTTTCTCTTTCTTCACATAAAACGAGTCTTGTGTAGTGAGAGAAAATGCCTGTGGAAAAAAAAAAGCAATTAATTTAATAATATATTGAAATTTAAAAGGTATGGCTCTTGTCCGAACAAACGCTAGAGGCGCGTGTAAAGCCAGGTACCAATGAGCTATCGCGTGAGTAAAACGCACTGAGTTTTAATTGGTCAGTGAGAATAGAAGGATTTTCGGCATTTTTAGATTAAGATATGTAAAAACAAACTTATACTATATGTAATGCTTCTTTCTTTAACTACCATTAATATCTGTAATTATCTTAGGACATTTTTTATTTATTTAGACAGACAATATTAAAGGCACAAAACCAATAGGTTTATTTTTATGTTAAAATATAGTGATTTTGTATGTTTAAATGATAAAATAGTACCTAACCTATCTTTTCATATGACACAATTACTTAAATAATTAGTTAATTACAGTTTAGTCTACTGAGGTTATACGCTCAAAGCTCATAACCGGGAAAAGGAAGTGGAGTACCAATGTCTCTGTCACAAAATTTAAAACATTCACCTATATAGTATAATCTAAATTTAGAATTTTAAATAATTTTGTCTTCGTATATTCATTAAACCCCATATTTAAGCCGATTAAGTCAAAGATTGTCTACTGAACCTAGAAGACCATATTGATTTTCAACTGCAGTCCATTATCACTTTCTAGACCCCATCTCTCCCTCTCTCTCTCTCCAAATGTGAAACCAAATTCAACAACAAAAAGCAAAAGAGAAAACAAAATAAAATATCTTTTGATGGAAAAAAAGATCTCTTATTGTCAAAAAGGTAATTAGGGAGTAGGTTAATGATATTAGTTCACTCATTCATGCAAAAGTTGATTATAGTTTTTTGAATTTTTTTGAGAAACTTGTTGATGGCATGTGCAATAGTTATCCTCAGTTTTTCTTCAAAATAAGATAAATTGAAAAAGACTTTGTATTTTGTTTTAATGGTTTCCATCATTTTTCTCATAAAATATATTTAAAGTGTATAATATTTTATATTAGCCCTACTTATTATTAATTAAAAATACTTATTAATTTGTAAAACTTACAAATTTACCCAGACAGAATTTAATTTGAACTAAATAATTGTTATATACATATGTTTAGTTTCTAAAAACATAAAATGATTTTAATAAAATTATAATTGTATTATTAAAGTGTTAATAATTTTTTGAAGTATAAACATACAAATACAGAAGCTTTTTATATTAAAAATTATATGAATGTTTAAGGACTATTTTATAAATGAAAAAGCTTAACACTAAAATGAGTTTGTGAGGAAACACTAATAGCACTCATTTTTTCTTCAAAATGATACATCACTGAAGAAGATTTTTCCTAATTTTTGGATGTTTTCCCTCAAAATGAATGACCATTGGAGATGGTCTCTCTAGTATCATTCATTTGATTAAACAAATCACAGTTCAATATGGAGACAAAGTATGAGTTCACTAAAGGCCAAAGTTACTAAGCTTTCAAAGAAACTTGGGCCTCACCTTCCTCTTCCCCATCTACTTACATAAAGACGTAGAAGATGAAACAAACAAAACTAACTAATACATTAATTTTACCATCCCTAAAATTACCCAAGAAGGTGGATTGAGTTAATGTGTGTAGAAACAAACACAGTGAATTCACATGACTAGAGACCTCCAGAGACGAGGTAGTACATTATTATAATAAGATATAGTAACATATATATAATCTCAACTGTAATTACGCCATAGTAACTTCTATATATTAGCCTTCCATGTCTCTGTAGAGCTCTTCTTCTGTATATATTCAGAGATGTAAAGATACCTAAGAATCATCTATTAATACAATCTTAATATGGTATCAGAATCATTATTCGTGTCTAGTTTATGGACACTTCTCTTTTTAATTAAAACCTCCATAGTAGAATTAATGACCTTAATCATCATTTTTTCGTGGTTGAACGTCGTAACAGTTAGACTGTTCGGTGAATTTGAGGTTGCTTGAGTAATCAACCACAAGAATGTTCCTGAATTAACTTGCTTTGCTAAAGCCTTCTTTAGGGATCTAAGTGTAGTGGCCATCTGGCTGTGATTTCACTACTTCTCCTTCCCATTCAATCACCGATGCACTTTCCATGAAGAGAAAAGATGGCCAATATCCTAAAACCAAGCCGTTTCCAAATTGCACCCAATCCACCAGTGTCCCTCTTTTGGATCACGGGACAAAGTTAGCAGAGACCATTTTGAAATCAATTAATATAGAAAGATTTCAGTTTTTTCGTGTCTTTTGGGTTGCACTTGGCCAATCTGATTATTAATTCTCTTTTGTGGCTTAACATACCTTCTAAACATGGAAAGAATACACACGAATCATCACATTTTCCTAGATGTTACCAAAGAAATAGCAATGGAGTATCTGCCAGCCAGCTTCGAGACTGTCTAAATCTTGTCCGAATTAATGAGCCACCAAGAAGCCATATGGTCCATATCTGTGACAAGCTGAACTCATACATTTTATAGTTGCCTTACCTCCACAATACTTATGACCTTCCACATAAGCTATCGCATGCTGCGGTTCGAGACACCAAAACATAATAAGAAAAAGATATATACACGTATGTGTATAGAGCGCATGCACATGGTTCATTGAACTCATACACGTATGTGTAAGCAACTGTTAGCTGAAGTTAAAAGATCTTCTTATACTTGAATGAACACTGATACATCCACACACTTATCCGAACTGAGATCGTGGTTGGTGTTATGAAAATATAAAGGTAATCAATGGAGTGCTTAACCGAGGGGGAATTATGATTAATGTTTTTAGAGTTGTTAAACGATCTTTTGAACACCTGACATCGTCTTTATCCATTATTGATTTACCTCACCAAATCTTTGCATCTACAAAAGTGGTTGATCATGATTTCAGTGGTTGTTAGGCGTTTTTTTATAGGATATGATGAATCATGAAAGGAGTAGCAATGGCATTATGATGAATGATCAAAGACACTTTGATTAATGCATGCACAAGAGAGGAGGTGGAACCACACGCTTTTCTAACTTTTTGTTTTCTTTTCTTATACCACACCATTATTGTCTTCATAATGCAAACTGTTATACACTTTTAAGAGTTATAGATTATCCTATATTTAAAAATATTTATAAGTAGTTGAGAAAATAGTTTACGGAAAATGGAAACATTTGAAATGATGGGGAAAAATTGTTACTAAGTATCATGATTTGTGCTTTTGATTCCAAACACAGATTCCACGTGTAACTGTGAGGCCATATGTATAACATTGTGTAGCAATGTATGTTTGACATGATTGGGCATGATCATGTGAATGGATGTAAGCGTTTGTCTTGAGGGAAAGACTATTGAGACATGTGACATTTTCTTGTTGTTTCTTGTTCTATCTTTTTCCTGGTGAATCACAGACACTAATGCAAAAGATGACACTATTTGAAGCCTAATTTGACTTGTTACTATCATCTTTGCTATCAAAATGTCAAGCATGTTTTCTTCTTTTCGTTGTTTCACACTAAAAGTCATGCATTGTATGATAGATTCTCCTACATGTAAATATTCAAACAAATGTCACAAACATGTTGGGCCAGAAGTCTAAACACAATCAATTGACCCAGACCGGCCCATATGGAAGATAATGGCATTGCATTTGAGTACCACTATCTATCTATTGTTATCAAAAGAGATTCATAAAGCAGCTGGATACAATGTGCTTTACTTGGGAGAGAGAGATTGATTCTCCACGTTTTATAAACCGAGTCTGAAACTTTGAACCGATCTAGGACAACGATGTCTTTAGAATCTCTATAAAGTATCGAATTTTTGGAAAGTGTTAACATGTGTTTATAAACTACTACTAAACAACTCTATTTCTCTGTAGGTGAACAACCAATTCATCACATGGGTCAAGAATCTCAGCTCAATCACTCGAGATGCAGCAAAAAGCATGTATTTTTTTTGGCAATAAAGAAAATTTTCTGCTGACAAATCAATCCAAAAAACAAAAAAGAATCGTCCTTGAAACCACACAAGTTCCCACCCATCTACCATGCATTCAAGACTTGTGATCTGAGAAACCTAGGCAACTGGATTAAATGACCACAATCTCACTGTCCAGAAACGATCACTTTGTGGTCTTAATAGGAAATGAAGAATCAACACTAGACGTAAAAAAAAAAAAAAAAAATCAACTCTTTTCTGAGACATCTAACACGAAATCAATATATTAATTAGCACATGGAAAGAACACAACCATTGCTCAAAAGAAGAACAACATGAAACTGAAATTTGTAAACTTTATTGACCTTTGTAATTGAACATAAAAAAAGATTATAAACTTTTCTCAATAAACAGAGCATCATAACAACCTAATCAACCAGCTCAGAAAAGTCAATCATAATGGGAGTAGTGATTGTAATAGTCATCATCATACGAAGAAGAAGAAGAAGATCGATCATCACCATCATCATCATCAGAATCATCATAAACATGATGATGGTGATTATAGAGATTATGTTCAAAAGCAAGTCGATCTTCATCATCAGCATCATCAGACAAAGAAGAAGAAGCGGATTGAGATTCGTGGTAGGTGTAAGAGTAGAAGGAATCATCAGGAGGGAGACACATAAAAGTCCATAAACATAGAACCAAACGACTCAACTGATACATCGGATAGCAAACCGCCATGTCCACAAGCTGCCTTGTGTTGATCCTCTGCGACGTCGGTATCCTCCACATCACCTGCCATGTCTCAGTTGAGACGTCGGCGATCGCCACAACCGCCGCACTGTTGAACACCATAAACTCCAAAAGACTCTCTCTCTCTTTCTCTCTTCCGTGTGGTTTGGTCGTCGATTTGACTTTTCGTGAGTTTGTTGGGTAATAAAGAGAAAGACTTTTTAAACGTTTTTATTACACAACTAAACAGAAAGAGATATGTTTTGTTTATTCAATGTCGACCATAAAGTTGTTATCTTTGCAAGTAGGGAATCAATTCGAAAGTTGGAACTAGTCCTTGACGTTTGGTTTTCAGTTTCGGTTCGGTTATTATGGAGATTTAGGATTCGTTTTGAGTATTTCGGATATCCGATTTAGTTCTGGTTCATTTTTTCGGTTATTAGTTCGGGTAACAAAATTATGAATATGCTAATATTCAAGATATATTTGGATCCTCATTTGATTTCCGATTTTTTGGATAGTTCCAGTTTTTTTTTGGTTCACCTGGATAGTTCGAGTTTAAAAATTAAAAATTCAGATTTTTGGAGTTAAATTAAATAATTTGGACAATTTAAAAATTATATAATAAAAGATATTCTATTAATATTTATAAATAATAATTTTAAATTATTTGATTCTTTTAAAACTAAATATAGTTAATATTTATAAGCATACAAATTATGTTTATAAATATCTTTCGGTTCTTGGTTCGATTCCAACTATTTGGTTCTAGAAATATACTATTTGTTCAGATAATTGATAGAATCCAAACCGAACCAAATCTTTTCCAATTCGATTTGGTTCTTCGGTTCGGGATAAATGTGTAAGAAGAAGCACAAAGTCAAAAGCTTTCTGACAAGAGCCAGACCTTTTGTTATGTTATAAGCCCGGCCCATTACTAATCTTGGCACCAGAGGAGACAGAGATAGAGGCGCTGAAGGCAGCAAGTGGTCATTGAAGTGGGAAGAAGATAAGGCCATCAGAGCTGTAACAATGGCTCTGTCTCATTCCACGTTTGTTTCACATGGTTGTACTCTTCCTCTGTCTAGATACTCAAAGCTTCCTCTTCTGAGTTCACCTTCTTCGCCACTTCACTTCAGTCAAAACGTAAAAAGATTAGAATCTGTTCACCTTCCACCTCCATCAGCAGCAACAGCAGCTTCATCGTACTTTCCAATCGATGTCGAGTATCTCAAGCGAGAGTTCTCTGGCCATGGAGCCACTTTTGAGGATATAGGTATGTTTTTTGTCTAACTTATCTCCTTCTTCGTTTGATGAGAATGTGAAGAAGCTTATACAGACTTTGATGTGATTAGGTGAGACATGTGTTGCTAAACTGAAACTAGACAATGGGAGTTCAGCCAATGTGATGTTAACACGTGGCATGGTAACATCGTACAAAGTCAAAGTCTGGCACGGAGGCAAAGTGGAGCTTCTCCACACATGGGTTGAACAAGAACAAGAAGAAGAAGTAGTAGAGATTAGAGGAGGTGTTTCATCTGCATTTAGCTCGTCATCAGATTCTCATAATGAATGGAGTCTCCATGGGATCACTGGAGATTCAAATGATTGTGTGCAAGTGGAACTGAGAAGAAGTGACAAGAAGATCAAAGAGATTGAGATGAAACAGATTATAACTCTCAGAGGAGACACACTAAGTATTGAGCTTTTTGTGACAAACAAAGGAGTTTCACCAGTCAGTATTAAAGGCTGTTCGCTTGTAAGTTACTTGACAGTGAGCACACCAGAAGCCACATATGCAGTTGGGTTGGAAGGTTCAGATTTTGTTGAGAAGACTCCGTTTCTTCCTCGTTTTGGTTTGGTTCAAGGAGAAGAAGAGGAGGAAGAAGAAGGGAAATATGGGTTTAGTGGGGAAGAAGAGAGCAACTACAAACAGTTGAGTGAAGAGATGAGTAGGATTTACACACTTGCTCCAAGTAGCTTCACTATAATTGACAGGGTAACTAATTAATATAACATTACTACTTTCAGTAGAAACTTCATTTCGAATTTTTCTTTGTCAGGGAAGAAGGAACTCAGTGGTAGTGGGAAGAGAAGGGTTTGAAGAAGTGTATATGTACAGCCCTGGTTCAAAGCTTGAGAGTTACACAAAGTCTGCTTATGTCTGTATTGGACCATCTTCATTGCTAAACCCAATCTCTTTGGATCCTGGTTGTGTTTGGAGAGGTGTGTTGCATCTTCACAATCCTAATTCCTGAGGGTTTTAATGAGCTGACTTTATTATAAAGTCTGTAAAGAGTAAAAACAATTTTAACAGACTTTCTTAGCAAGAACAGTGAAAATTAAATTGGAGACAAGAAAATATTTGGTAATTGGTGCACATGTAATAATTCTTGGCAAACGCCACAAAAAACCCTTGTTCAACTATACAATCTACCTCAAACCATTATCATTTCTTCAAAGCATTTCTACACTGTAATTCATCTTTAAATTTTTGATCTGCAACAGTGGCTCACATTAGCAATCTTTTAGTGTAATTTATTTTACATAGGCATGCAACTCATCAGAAATTTAGACACAACAGCTTTATTGTGTTGGACAATACCAAAACGATGAATTAATACTTTTGCATTATGTGCATAGAAACTTTGAGAGGTCACATTACCTCGATTCCAAAACATTTATCTGTTTTGGGTTCACCTCTGTCATTTGTCCACTCTCACAACTTGTAGCATCTCAATACATTTGGCTTATTAAAAAGAAGTGTTTTTCTTGATTAATTACCTTATCTATTTGGTGCTGAAAAATATAACTAGACATGTGGGAACATTAGTTCTTCTGTAATACACACAACTATTATATTTCTGAGAAATGAGTATTTTTGACACCATGGACGATCAAAATGGTAAATTTAAATACAAAAGTAATGAAACATATGAATCTGAAAATTAATATAAAAGATAATTATCTATATAAACTAATAATAATAAAAATATTTGAAAGTATTCCAAATATCTAACTACATCATGTCACCCAGGTTAAGAAAGATTCCTCCAATCTTTAGTATAGTTATTGTCATCATGTAGATATTTTTGCAACCTTTCTTCATATTTGTTCTTCCACACAAAATATGTTTCAGATTGCTTTCGCCCTATATTTGCATGGATCATATTATCAATATGATTCTGCACAAAATCTCCAGTAATACTATTTCATCCTAATAATAATAAAAGATATTTGGAATATCTAAGATGCATCAGTTCAAAATCCATAACCACTGGAAAGAGAAGAATCACCGGAAGGCGATTATCAGTTCTAAAAACTCCCCTAAAAGAAGCCGTAAAAGTGCATTGATATGGATGTTACCTATTTCCAAGCTATTTCATATTTGGAAGTATTGTCTGTTACAATAGTTATGACTAATGAGAAATTAATTTGATATTTGACAGCAAAGAGTCGTGTTTATATGATGATATTAATTATCTATTGAGTTTGGATTTTACCTATTTGACTATTTCCAAGCTATTTCAAGTAGTATGGATCACCTTATCTCATTAGATGCAAGTTTTGTGTTTTTATTTATGTAAATTGGATGAATATGTGCAACAATTAAACCATTACCTATTACATCTACTCTATTAAAATAGAGTCATTCTTTTTATCTACCGATACAAGTTGTCATTTAAATTTGGACCTTTTCTAGAGTGTTACAAATATGTAACACAAGCCATATAATTAATTAAACCGCATTACTTAAATTAAACCGATGGTTATTTATAGGATATAGTCTTGGGCTTACTTTTGTTTTTAGAACAAATTATATAGTTTGGTTTTGGGCTTAGTATTAAGGAAAAACTTCAAAAACATTGAATAAACTTTCCACCTTAATAGATCAAAAAATCAATTATTATTTTAGGCCCAAAAGATATTTAATATTTTTAACAAAATAAAATTGTCTATTATTAATCATTTATAAAATCTAGAATATATTATTAATTATTTTCTTAAATATATTTTTGCGCGGGTCAAAAAATATATTTATTGTTTTATTTTTCTTAAATAATTTACTGATTTAAAAAAATATAAAGCAAAACCAAAACCCAAATCTAAAAACCAAAAGATGAAAACACAAGTTATATTTTCTTTTTGCTTTTGTTTATTTACAAAATAAACTATTGCAAAAAAATTTGTCGTCTTTTCAGTTTTAAATTAGAAGTTTGATTATTTAAGATTTGTTTGTTGGTAATATCAGTTCAAACTAACTCAACGGATCTAAAAATTAAAAACACAAACCAAAAGCTGAAAATCAAAAGTAGAAACTTAAAAACTAAAAACTAAAAACCAAAAACCAAAATCTAAAACAAAATCTAAAAATAAAACTGAAACTAAAAACAAAGAAAAACAACCATCACCACATATTTTGGTGAATTGATTTTATACCAAAACATTCTTTAAATTAAGACAAAACCCAATTATATAAATTTTTAATCATAAAAAATTTTCGCGCTTTCAAGCGCGGGTCAAAATCTAGTATACTATTAAAATTGATGTACAAATATGAACCAACCCTTAATTAATACTTTAATTACGATTAATTCCACTGAAACAAATCAATCCTATTTTCTAGAATATACTCTATTATAAAACTTCTTGCCTTTTTTGAACTGATTACTTAAAGTTTTCAACTTCACTTTTGTCTAATTAATAACTCAATGTCTAATTAATAACTCATGTACGAAACATAAATTTTTATCATAACCAAATTTCAATGCCTACTACGTTTATTTAGAATTGAATATAGTTAACTAAAACGATCAGTTGGTTTCAAAAATCTACTAAACCACTTACATTTTTTTTTTAAATCCGATCATCTATTCCATTAAAACTGAAGTACAAAACAATATTGTATTAAATGTAAGTGTTTTTCTTACAATTTTCATTTTCCTTTCCTAACACATTATAATCACTTTATTTATTTGTTTTTTTAAATAATTTGACATCATTTATTATAAAATTACAAAGCATGAATTCGAATTACCAATTTCAAAGTGTTTTATTACATTTTGACATTTTTCTCACTTTTCGTAACTAATTAATTATCTTTACCATAATAATTTGTCAACATTTATTTTACATCTTATCCATATTAATTCGATATGTTTTAATGAATTTACTCGTGACAATAATTTAAAATAGTTAACAAAGATTTTTTTTTATCTTTTTACAGAATTAGTTATGCCTGGACATTTAGGTACACATTCATGTATGGATCATTTCTTTCAGGTATCTTTTTGAGTTTTAAAATTAGGCTCCGCTCAAGTATTACAATCTTTTGGGTAGGTTTCGAGTTGAGTCTTTCCGGGTCTTTATGAGTTCTGCTCTGATGTATAAGAACATAAAATATCTAAATAACCAATATATCTGAAATGAAATTTGGATCTTTGTACCATATATCTTGAATACAATTAGTTATATGGTCATATATCAAAATAAATAGTACTAATCATAAAAAAACAATTAACAATATATAAAAACGTAAGAACTAACATCCGCACGGATCAACTCTAGTTAATTGTATTTAGTCATATATAGTCACATTTATATATCTTAACATAATCTTTAAAAAAGAAAAAGATAATCAATTGATTTTATATATAATAAACATTAATGGTTGTTTAAAATGGTGGCGAAAACTTCTTTTAAATTGAAAAATAATTACCTTTACCTATAATTAATTATATTATATATAAATTAATATATATTTAAACTAATTCAATCTAATTAATATTCTTAAACTATTCCTGAAACTTAAGGTTCAGCTAATACACAAACTAGTTTCCATATTTCAATCTTGTGAAAGTAAACAACTAATACGATTAATTAGCATATTTTTTCAACCGATTTTTATTTGAGTGTACAAAAGTATAAAACTAACATAATAATAAAATATTGAAATAGTTATTTACCTATTATATTACTAATCATTTCATCCACGCTAAAAGTACAGTCATTATGAAACAACATTCAATGCAAATAATAAAATATAATTTTTAACATATATATAAATATGAACACATATCAATTTCTCCTAACCAAAAATAAGTAACTCATCTATATTCTATATTTAATAAATATTTTAAATGTAAAATATTAGTGTACATTAAAATTGACATAAAATATTATTTATTATATTACTAATCATGTTATCCGTGAAAAATACATTTGATAACAAATTATATATAATACTGTCCAAAAGATAATCTGTAATAAAAATAACAGTCAATACAAATAATAATTCAATGATAATATAACAAAATTTACAGCAAATATATATGTATATAAAAATTATAACAAACACCCGCAGAACCTAGTTATTATTCAAGTTTAAACAATAAATTAATCCCAAATTTTAAATCTATGTAATTTATAACTAAATAATAAATCTCTTAAACTCAGTTCGTTATGCACGACAACCATGGAGAAAGAGTTGCAACTATGGTAAATTTCTTGGGTTTCCTACTTAAAATCAATTGGCAATTAGTGGATTGGCCCAAATTTCTTATATATTACTCATGTCCCATTCATATATTTCTAATGTGAGATTTTTATCTCAATACCCTCCCTCGAGATAATGGTGTGTATAACCATAATCTCGCAGAATCTATCATATTCCTATCGAGACAATATTTTTTTTCTTCTGGCAATCTCGATAAAACTGAGCCTTCTCTAGGCCATCAGCTAATGGGTTGATCGGACCACTTTCCGGGCCGGATTAATGGGTTAGGATATAGGCTGGCTCTGATACCATGATAAGTTTCATGGGCTTCCAACTTGAAACCAATTGGCAATTAGTGGATTGGTCCAATTTCTTATATATTACTTATGTCCCACTCATATTTCCAATATGGGATCTTTACCCCAATAAACTAAGTAACACATGTCAACTCTTTTTAGTGGAATTTGAGTTTTGTTATTAAAATAATACAAAGAGATTTAGATTTTCTCTAACTAAACACAAAAGAGAAAACAATTAGAACCGTCTAAATTATGACACATAAGGGAAAAAGAAATTGGAAGCACACCACTTAAATGAGTTTTCAAATACTCTAAACACTTATTTTTGGGCTCAACCTATATTCTTAGGATGAACCTATAGATTCATCAACTAATAGTATTGAGTTATTTTATGGAAACAAAATATAATCAACTTGTATTATGTTTTTGAAATTAAAAAGATAAAGTTAAAAAAGTATTAGTAGTTGCAAACAAAAAAAAAAAATATTTTTCATACCATCATTAAAACACTAAACCCTAAATTCTATTATAAACCCTAAACTCTTAGATAAACCTTAAAGTTTTAAATTTTAAACCTTAAATAAAAAAATATTAAACATTAAATATTAATATACTAAAATCTTAATCCTAACCTCTAGTACTAAGAAAAACTAAATAAAAAATAGTAATAATTGCTAAAAAAAGATTTTTTAGATATTAATATACTAAAATTCTTAATCCTAACGCCGTTAATACAACACTAAATCCTAAATACTAAACACTAAATCTAAAACACTAAACCTATAGGATAAATCATAAATCCTAAGGTTAGAATTTATCCAAGGATTTAGGGATTAGATTAAGGGTTTAGTGTTTTTAAAAATTTAGTGTTTAGTATTTTTTATTCTATGTTTAAGATTTATCCAAGAGTTCAGGATTTACCAAAGGTTTAGGAGTTTAGATTTAGGATTTAGGGTATAGTGTTTTGCTCATAGCTTTAAAAATATTAAAATTATATTTTTCTTACAACAACTATCTACTAGTATTATTATTTTTTTATTTAAATTTTTTTTGAAATTGAATATGAAATAACATAATATTAGGGGGATTTGCCAAAACCAACCTAAAATTTCATTTCAACCCTAAAGGTGTACCCATTATTGAGTCAAATGCAAAACCAACCTAAAGGGGTTATGAAGTTACTACTTAACCCTTGTGACCAAAAAAAAAACAGACAGTTATTTTACGGTTCTGTCCTTTGCAAGTCTACACATAATGAAGAGAAGTCTACACATTTGTAGACCTTCTTAGAAGTCTACTTTGTAGACGTATTCTACAGTCTATATCGTCATTTGATCTTATAATTTAATTTTAAAAATGTATAAAAATAATTTTTGGGAAGTTTTTAAATAAATCATCAATATAAAGATTAGTATGAAATATATAAATTAAAATTTCATATAAGTGAAAAGTTTAATAGAATTTATATTGAATTGGTAACCATGTGAAAGATAATGTGTTATGGTTTCCCAACAAAATGGTANTTTTTTTGACACACTAATGTTGAGAAGTTTATTTTTTCTATATTTAGATATTTAATATAATAATTAATACATTTTTGATTATCAAATAAATATTTAGGGTATCAGATTTGTGGTTTAGGGTTATAGTAGACTTACAATAAAGTCTACTTACATTTAGGGTTTGCTCAAACAATAAAGCAAAAAAAAAAAAAAAAACGGAATTGTAGACTTACCCGTACGTCTACACACTTATACCAAATTAACCTAACCGGATTTAACCAACTTAGAGTATAGTAGACTTACAATTAAGTCTACTTATATGTAGACGTCTATTTCAGTCTACGTTAATTTGTGTTTACCAAAATAAATTATTTTAAAATTAAAATTAACTAAGCGGGAAGTGAAAATGAATTTTGGAGCCTATTTTTCCATATTAGCGCCATTATTTAGGGTATAGTAGACTTATAGTAAAGTCTACGTATATGTAGACGTCTATTTCAGTCTACATTAATTGGTGTTTATCAAAATAAATATTTTAAAATTAAAATTAACTAAGCGGGAAACGAAAATGAATTTTGGAGCCTATTTTTTCCTATTGGCGCCAATACTTACGGTAAATTCTATTTCGATAGTAGACGTCTCTTTTAGTCCACTATAATTGGTGATTACAAAAAAAAAATATTTTATAATTAAATTTATTTATTTATGAATTAAAATGTGAATTACAATTTTATCAAAAAAATATATACTAAGTCTATTAAATATATAATGAAAAAAAAATTTGATTATATATTATAAACTATTTAAACAATAAAGAAAAATATTATAGTAGACTTCTTTGGAAGTCTACCCAACCTAAAATTTTAACCAAAATAATTTTAACCAAACCAAAATTAAACCAAAGAATTTTAACCTAACCAGAAAAAGGACTTGACATATAAATATTCTTTCTTATTACAAAAAAGCTAAAAAAAAAAAGCTGCCTCTCTCTCTCTCTCGCCTCCAAGCTTCAGATCTAAGTTTTAACTTGTTGAGTACACATCCATCACTTGCAGATCCCAGCGCCTCAATAACAGACTTCGGTAAGCTTTCGATGTGCTCAGGAGAACTGTCTATGTCTCCGAGATTGATCAACAGGTAAACTTTCGATACCATTTATCTCCTAAAACTGCGTCTCTTAACTTGTCTCCTTTGTAGGTTACCGAGGAGAACCTCGCAGGGTTGAGTCTTTTGGGAAGTCTTGGAAACCAGCTTCATCATCTCCGTCATTTAAAGAACATGTATAGCAAAGTTTACCTCTTCTTGATTGTTAGAGACTTTGAATCATTGAATTCTATGATTATGCTTTGTGTGTAGGGATTTTAGCTTCAATAACCTCCAAGGTGACATTCCATTTGGCCTGCCTCCAAATGCTACCCACATGTAAGCTTTGTTCATTCTTCATTTAAGCTTACACCAGCAGAGTGCAGTTCACGAGGTTTCTCCTATTGTCTGTTGATTACAGAAACATGGCTTATAACAATCTGACTCAGAGTCTCCTTTTTTCTTTGCCTCTCATGACATCTCTTCTCTCCATGTAAGTGGATATCCATGGTACATTGCATTCCTTTCTGATGATCTCTGAACTAATGACTTGCTCTGTCTTCTAGGAACTTGAGCCATAATTCATTATCTCGACCTCTTGCAAATGTGTTTTCCGGGTTACAGATCAAAGAAATGTGAGTCTTCCATCGTGTTATGTAGATGCAAGATACTCCATTAATCTTCAAATTATATTGACGTTGCCACGGATCTGTCATTCAACAACCTGACGGGAGATCTACCGAGCTCTTTTGGAACTCTAATGAATCTGAACTCACTGTAAGTTATCTCGAAATCTTATCTGCAATCTGCTCTGTGTAGCCTAATAATGGTTTTGCTGCTGTGATAACAAATCTACAGGTACCTCCAGCACAATAGGTTTACAGGATCTATCATCTATCTCGCGGATCTTCCTGTAACTGACCTGTAGTTAACTCTCTTTGTGCTTTGATTTTAGATTTCATTGAGAATCCTTTATTTTGATGAGCTCAAAAACGCTTCGTTGTTGCACCTGTCTTCAGGAATATCGAAGATAACCAGTTCAGTGGTATATTCCCTACTAGTTTTCAGTCCATTCCTCATCTGTGGTGAGTTACTACTCCCCTCTCTTCTCATAAATTGGCTCATAACACCTAAGACTCAGGATAATCAACGGTGTTTTCCTGAGCAGGATTTGGGGTAACAAGTTTCACGTAGAGCCCAACTATAAACCGTGGAAGTTCCCTCTGGATGTCATACCCATGATTCAGAATTCTCGTGGCTATCCAACAACTCAGTCGAGTGCCATCATGGACTTTCTCTTCTTTTCTGTAGAGTCTCCAAAAACAAAGATGCAGACTTCTTTTGTCGTTATTGTTGAAATACTCTTTTGGATATTTAATTTGAAGACATTTGGAGCAATTCAATGTTGTTTGGTTATTGATTTTAGTTAGCTATTGTTTGATTTTTTTATTGTTCACTGTATTGCGCTGCTAACCACTTCAGATTACACTTGGGACTTTTTACAAAGAAGTCTACTTGACTGAGAAAAATATAACACAAGTCTTTCCCATTAACAACATCCAAAGCAACAATATAGTTTATAAGTTCAACACAGACTAAAGACTTATAAATCCAATAGAAGACAATTCAAATCAATGAGACACTAATACATAATAGAACATCCATAGCAACAAGACAACTCATAAGTTTGACACTAACACATCTTAGAGTTTTTCACTACTCATTCTCTGTATACAACGAGTAATTGAGCCATCTCCTGCGAAAAAAATACGGTTTACATAATTAGCAAACAAAAATTTCATGTTTGATAAAATTATAAAATAGACTTACAAGTACGTCTACAATTATTAGCAAACAATATAGTCAAACCAAAAATTTTAACGTAGACTTACAAGTACGTCTACAAATTTTAAGCTAACAACATAGACAAACAAAAAATTTGATAACTTCCTAATTATAACAGATTATCTTCTGAAAATCATTCAAGACACTTATGATTAACTAACACAAACTTTCATAAAAAAAAGTTTTGAAAAAACTTAATGAATAATACACAAAACCACTTTTGATAGATTTTACATGGTAGACTACATATTCAATCTACAGACCTGTAGACGTTTTATTCAGTTTACAGGTTGTAGACTGAACATTAGGTCTACGTTTAGGTTGGTTTCTGCAATTGCCAAATTCACGGGTTACTTTCTGTATT
>CAKOAT010064043.1:421912-450764 GCA_932364175.1 Eruca vesicaria subsp. sativa | reverse complement strand
ATGTATGGGACTTAGTAGAGTTGCCCGATGGTTTCAAAACCGTTGGTTGCAAATGGGTCTATAAGACTAAACGCGACTCGAAAGGTAAACCTCAGAGACGCAAGTCTCGCCTTGTTGCTAAAGGTTTCACTCAGAAAGATGGCATTGACTATAAAGAGACATTCTCTCCTGTTTCAAAGAAGGATTCTCTTAGAATTGTTTTGGCTTTGGTGGCTCATTATGATCTTGAGCTTCACCAGATGGATGTGAAAACCGCTTTTCTGAATGGTGGCCTTGAGGAGGAAATATATATGGACCAACCTGAAGGTTTCGTGGCCGCAGGAAAAGAAAATTTGGTGTGTAAGCTGAGAAAGTCAATATATGGACTAAAACAAGCTTCTCGATAATGGTATATAAAGTTTAATGATACCATCACATCATATGGTTTTGTAGAGATCATTGTTGATCGATGTATCTACATTAAGGTTAGTGGGAGTAAGTTTGTGATTTTAGTCCTATATATTGATGATATTTTGCTTGCTGCAAATGACATGGGTATGTTACATGATGTAAAGAAGTATCTCTCTAAGAAATTTGAAATGAAAGATATGGGTGAGGCATCTTATGTGATCGGGATAGAAATCTTTCGCGATAGATCACAAGGATTGTTAAGTTTGTCTCAAAAAGGATATATCAATAAGATCTTAGAGAGATATAGAATGGAAAAATGCTCTGCAGGAATAGCTCCAATTCAGAAGGGGGATAAGTTCAGTAAAATTCAATGTCCTAAGAATGAATTGGAGCGTAAAGAAATGGAAAGAATTCCCTATGCATCGGTGGTTGGGAGTTTGAACTATGTTCAGACATGTACTCGACCCGATATCAGCTTTGCTGTAGGAATGTTGGGTCGATATCAAAGTAACCCTGGAATGGACCACTGGAAAGCTGCAAAGAAGGTTCTCAGGTACTTGCAAGGCACCAAAGAGAACATGCTTACATATAGGAGATCCGATCAGCTAGAAGTCATCGGATATTCAGATTCGGACTATGCTGGATGCGTTGATAGCAGAAAATCGACGTTTGGTTACTTGTTCCTGTTAGCTGAGGGAGCAATATCATGGAAGAGTGGAAAGCAGTCTGTCATTGCTACTTCCACTATGGAGGCTGAATTTGTGGCATGCTTTGAGGCCACAATTCATGCATTATGGCTGCGGAACTTTATCTCAGGGCTTCGGATTGTCGACACTATAGCCAAGCCTCTGAGAATTCACTGCGATAATTCCGCAGCTGTCTTCTTTTCAAAGAACGACAAGTACTCGAAGGGTGCTAAGCACATGGAGTTAAAGTACTTGTCTGTTAAAGAAGAAGTTCAGAAACGGAGAGTGTCATTTGAGCACATAAGGACAGACATGATGGTAGCGGATCCGCTAACAAAAGGTTTACCACCCAAGGCGTTCAATGGCCATGTAGAGCGTATGGGTATTATAGATAAGGCTTTGCTCTTTTAGTTATGGGATGCTCATTATGTATTTGACACAAAGAATTCACGTAAAGTTATGTTTCTGATTATTAACTATGTTATCATTAAAGTATATGTATACATTTATGGTTTGTAGATAACATATGGTTGGTTTGAGAAATAAGGTTCTTCTCATATTTAAGGATTAAAAATTAGAATTGATTTGTGATACATGGAAGAGACTATGTCGTTTAATGGCATACAACCGCCATGATTCGATCAATTAAAATTTTAATAAAGATCAAGTGAACTTGATATAAAAGTGCACAATAAAGTTATTAAACTTTTAAATCGACATAAAGGTCAAGTGGGAGAATGTAAGAATATTTCATATTCTATGTGACCTATATGTCTATTGGTTTAATATAAAGTTCAAGTTCATATTAATGTTTTTAGATTCTAATATAAAAGGCGTTACCGTGATGGATCGGTTTCGATTAATGAATTAGAATCCGGGTGTATTGATAACCCTCCTACTTTACCTTTTATTTATAAATGATTTTAATCTCTTGATTATATACATATATATTATATGTATTAATAGTGATATATAATATGTATGAGTATGCGTTGTTGTTGTACGGTTATTATAACAAAGGGTTATGTTAAAATCGTGGAAGAGTTGTGTTCCTTAACACACATGACACAACCTTTTAACTTTATATATATATATATATATATATATATATAAGATCTCGTGCATTATTGATACGTACGGTAAGAGACAAGAATCTTAAAAAGCACACAACAATAATACTGATTATTAGTAAGAGAGATTAAGGAAGGTTTTTGGGATTTCTTTTCCATCAAAGAAATCACCAAAGGAGAAGGTTAAAGGGGAGAACATCAATTGGTAGGATTGCATCCAAGCATGGATCAATGTTAGTCTTTCTACCTTCTTTAGAAATGTGTTAGGATTGAATTAAGTCAAATCTAAATTAGGTCCTGATGTTGATTCATGATTGAATTCATAAAAGAAACTAACAAACAGCTGATGTGTCCCTGAATAGGTTACTACCACGAGCATGAAATAGTTGAAATCGACGATGATTAGACCAAACCGCAAACTTTGGAAGGAGGTGGAATGAGCATGACCAGCTCTAGTTCCAACATCCATCTCCTGTTTGGAAACATCATTGACTAATCAGTTTCATGAGCTTGTTTGTTGCAAACGATAATATCTTAGCTTGGTCGGACTGAATGTAGAAGTAGCTATGTATCATTATGTAGACTTAAATTTAGATAAATTGTATTTTTAACTGTTAAATTTATAAAATTCAATTGAAATATACTGTAGATTATACTGATTACTCTTCTCATTTTACAATTCATTGTTGTTTGTATTCTTGTGAAGATCGTTGAGTCACTCTACGAAAACCTTCTTTTATCTTTATTCTTTCTATATACTTGTGACATATTAGAATTTTTTTTTTGTTAGATCATTTACCTGTTATTGTACTGATCTCATGTCCTCTTTTCTATGTCAGTGAAAAAAGTTGGAGCGTCAAGGACTGCTCATGATGCCACAATTGGTAGACTGGCCGCAACCATAGAATATTAAACCCAATGGACCAAGTTATCAGAAGACATTGGGCTCACTTCAGAAAAAGCCCATTCAGCCTCACATCCCTGCAACAACGGTAAAGTCAGTCAAACAAAACAGAGAAAGAGATCACGACAAAAGGTACGGTTTGAACAGCTCACCAGCTCCCTCTGCGTAACCGATTTGATTCTCTTCAGGATAAAGAAGAGTGAGCTGTCATGACAGCTGTGATGTCACTAGATCTTTGTTCTCTGATGTATTATGTATAAATATAAGACTGAAGAACCGTTGTAAAGATTAAGTTTTGAAATGGGAAAATTGACAAAATAACCCTCAACTTTCGAAAATAAACCAAATAAATCACCAACTCACAAACAAGCCGTTTTAATCTTCAACTTCTTGTCAAACACGAATAAATCTCATACTTTCGTTGACCAAGTCATTTTAATCTCGTCAAAATTCAACCGTTTAGTTCCGTCAGTTATATTTAACGGTTGACTTTTAATGAGCCTAAAATGGCTTGGTCAACGAAAGTATTAGATTTTTTTAACTTAATTTAAAAATCGAAGATTAAAATTGTACACTTATCTTAACTTAAAAATTGCTATTTTTGTTTATTTTTTTCAACAAAAATTGTAGTTTATCATATCAATTAGAATGACAAACATAATAAAATGGCTTGGTCAACGAAAGTATGAGATTTTTTTAAACTTAATTTAAAAATTGAAGATTAAAATTTCTTATTTGAAAATATCTTAACTAAAATTTATTTTTTAATTAACAGAAAAATATAATTTTTTATATCGATTGTAATCACTAACTTAATAATATATGTTCAAATATGTTTGGACATAATATTAAAAATGAATTAAGAAATTATATACATCAACTGCTGGAAATCCCTTTCACGCACTTGAGTTCCTCATTTTCACTTGTTTCATCCTCTGTTGAGTATATGCGATTATACTTTTAACAATAATGTGTTTAGGGTTTTACCTTTAACTTTAATTTTTTTATTCTTAATTTTTTTTGAACATAAGCACTTAATTATTTTATTTTATATATGGATTTACAGTATAATTATATTTTTAATCAATTTTTTTACTAAACAATTTTTTTTTGTTTTTAATTCATTTAAAAATATTATAACTAAGCTTATATGAACATATTTTATTAAGTTTGTCATTCTAATTGATATGATAAACTAAATTTTTTTTGAAAAAAATAAACAAAATAGCAATTTTAAGTTAAGATAAGTGTACCATTTTAATCTTCAATTTTTAAATTAAGTTAAAAAAATCTCATACTTTCGTTGACCAAGCCATTTTAGGCTCATTAAAAGTCAACCGTTAAATATAACTAACGGAACTAAACGGTTGAATTTTGACGAGATTAAAATGGTTTGGTCAACGAAAGTATGAGATTTATTCGTGTTTGACTAGAAGTTGAAGATTAAAACGGCTTGTTTGTGAGTTGGTGATTTTTATTTGGCTTATTTTCGAAAGTTGAGGGTTATTTTGTCAATTTTACCGTTTTGAAATTAATAAACTTCAGTATTATTCAGAAAAGTTATCTTCTTTCCGCTGTTCTCTGTTTCCCTTCATAGAAGAGGCCCATGCTGTGAATAAATAATCTCTAACCTCTCCATTACAGCTCGTCAAGCTTCATATAAGTGTTTTTATTTTTTGTAGCTTGCGTGACACATTATAGTTGATCCATGTGTAGGTGAAAGAAAGAAACCCCAAAAGAAAAGTCTACAGTCAAAAGAAAGTGTCCTTTTGAACGGGATCATCATCCAAATAATAAGCATACCATTTTCGTTAAAGGATATGATCCGTCCATGCGTAGGGATCATGATGTCGAAAAGGCCTTGATTAAACATTTTCGTTCATGTGGAGAGATCACAAGGGTGTTTGTTCCCTTCAAGTGTTACACCCTTACTATGTTAGGGTTTGTTACTTTGTCCTCCAATTTGTGACAACTCAAAGTTAAATCCATACCCAAGATATTTACTCTTTTTTTTTTATTACAGATTTGCTTTCATTGATCTCAAAAAGAGATCATAGGAAGGCTTTACGACTCGATGGAAGTTACATGGGAGGAATGAAGCTTGAAGTTACAATGGCTTTTGACAGGGAAGAATTTAATCCTTACGAGTGTCCAGAGTGTCGTCGAAATTTGGTCATTAATGTGCGCAAATGCATTAACAAGAACTCTTATAAATATGTCTGTGGTGGTAGACGTCGGTGTCTTCCACTTACGAGATAGCGCAGCGCATCTTAAGACCGTACTCTATGAATTTTGCTTTTCTTCGTTGCATAGTTTATACTTTTGCGAATAATATTTCTTTATATATATGAATTTCAGTTTTATGTTATTTGTAATCATATTTTGCTCTTATCTAACATGATCAGAATCACGTTTTGTTTCGGCCTTAAGAGCATAAATAACTCTGGATCTTAAGCGTACGGTCCTTATAAAAAAATAATAAAAAATGCTGTGAGCTCCGCATATGATGGAAGAAACGAGTCTTCCAAGCCTAATTTAAGAACGAGCTTAGCTTAGTTCTTGTATTGTTCACTGGTCCCACTGACACATTTCACTTTATAGTGATTGATTCAAAATTTAGTTCACACGGCACATTCTCTTGTTCAAAATCATTACACTTGCGCTCATCTACTGCAAGCTAAAAAGAAATCAAATGGTGGGTGGTCAAAGGTTTGTTGGATACTAACAGAATGAAAAAAAAAATCACTCAGCCAGTCGAGTCCAAAAGAAGCATACTTGAGACTAAATAAACTCCTGACCAAGTAAACTGCCACAAAAGCGTATATAAAATAGTCTACACGATTGTGAAACTTATTCGGAGCAAAACATGAAGATCACATATGAAAACACAAAAACTAATCACCACTAATTTCCCCATTTGGGTGAGACTTTACCTTTATCATCAGCCTCACATCCTCAGCATAATACTAGCGAAAGCAGGCCAATTCTTGGCACGGGTGTTAGTTCGGTCAAATACTGGTTCTACTTGATTGAAGTATTCTTTAGCCGCATCTATGCCTTTAGTCTGAGCAATGAGATCAACGAAAAAGGCAAGCTCCGAAGGAGAAAATTCCATCTTCTTTTTATCCATCCACTCAAAGATCTATCAAAAAAAAAAAACATAAAATGAAACCAAATAAATCTCAAGGAGAAACAAAAAACAAACCAAATAGATGAATGATCAATATAAAAACCTCGAGAGCATAATGATTTTTGCCGTCTTTTTCAAGCTGTTTTGCCCAATTGACAAGATCATCTTTGGTAGGGACAGAAGCACCCTTCTTCTCTTCCTCCCTTGTGATAAAATCTAAGGTCTCAGTGATAAGAAACTGCAGCTTCTGGAAAATACAGCTCTTCGCATGATCAGCAGAAGTAGGAGGTTTGTTTCCAGTCGGAAACGCAGGAGTAGTGATCTTCCTGTCAGCGTTGTCAGCAGCAGAAGAAGAAAACGGAGCCACCAGTATTCTCGTCTCTCTCTTCCAGAAATGGAGAGAACCTGATGCAGCAATACCTCTCAAATTAAGCATTTTCCCTAAACCCTAATTTCCTACAAACCCTATCCTCTCTTATTTATATTTTTTACTAGGATTGGTCCGCGCTACGCGCGGATTGTATATTTCACTTGGTTATCATTGTTATATAATTTATGTTTTTGTTTATTAGTTTTATATATGTTATTTAATGTCTTATAATGTAATTTCTCGTGCTTATAATATTTTTATAATCATAATAAGTATAGCTAATTTATATATTCATTGTTTTAAGTACAATTAAATCATATTTCTTTTTTCTAAAACAAATTTTATACGAATAGTTAAATAAATGTTGTAAAAGCCAATTGTATGAGTTTTATACACTAAAACTTTTAGGAGAAATATTAGTATTTAATATATTATTTTTTCTATAAACAAAATAAATAGCTTACAGTCTAACTATATTTAAAAATATTAATCTAGATTAAAATTCAGTGTAAAATAATAATCAAAATATTCACAATAGATAATCGTGCAGTATATATATATCCTTTATATACTAAAGCACAAGTCACTTGATCAATTAGATTTTGACAAATGGATTATACTTTACAAATTAAAAAAAAATTAAAATTGCAAAAAAACTGTTTTGTGTTTTCTTTTTTTTTGTCTTCTATAAAATAAAACTTCACAATATTTCCCACAATGTACCCATGATCCCACGATCCTAAAAACTGCTAATCTTTTAGATTAAATTTAACTCAGAATGCGATCTATATTCATTTCTTGCATTCAGAAATTGTAATTTCTTAAATTCTTTGCAATATTCCGTTAAATCTTTCTAAAAATTTGACTTCAAACTAGACAGTTCTAATGATGAAACCGTTTGCAGTTCCGGATTCAAATCGCAATATAGTTTTTGGTCAAAGTTGAACCACAATAATCTTCAAAAGAATCTTTCAATGAAACAAGAAAATACCGCGGGGTTATGGACTGCCAGTGGCGAAGTCAGGACTCAGAAGATGAAGCTTAAAAGTCCAGGCCAGGTATATGAAAAATAAAAACGCATAAACGCTTTATGCTCAAATAACTTTTTTTCACGAACCTTTTTTCTTCTACTTAAATATAATTTTTTTCCTGCATTTCTAAACATTCTTCAAAGCTATATACTGCATGGTAAAGAATGAAAAAAATAAACAAAATATGTCAATATATTGTTGTTATGCGTTACAAACAAAAATGTCAAAAACATAATTAAAAAGGACTAATCAACTGTCGATTTGCTGGAATGAGTTTATTTGTTATCGTGGTGATATTTCAGGAAAAGAGATTAAGATGGTGTCAACTTAAAACACACGTACAAAGCTCCTAAAATGCAAAACCACCACAAGAAGAAAAGAAAAAGAATAGAAAAGAAAAGAGAAGAAAAAGGGGGAAACATGGAGATAGAAAGCAACAAATGGAGTCTAAGAAACTCAGGGGCTAGAGGAAACAAAAAGATTCATGGTTAGAGAAAACAAAAAGATCAAGATCTAACTTGATAGTAAAATTAAGGCTATTATTTTAACTGTACTTCATATGCAATGTTTTTTCCTGGTTTTCGGAGAAAGATTTAAATATAAAACCTTCATCTTGGACAATTGTATGATCTAAAGAGTTTTTTTTTCTAATTTTATCAACAAATGCAACCATGAAAATAATATTATTTTCATCGTAAATTATATCTTAGAAATTATTCATTTCCATTGTAAACTGAAAAAATTATAATGCCCGTGCTTATGCACGGGAGATAACTAGTATATATATATATATGACAACATGTTCTTAATCAACCAATATAAGACATATTCAACATAATGTAGATATAATCCCGCAACTATATATACATATATTTTATTTACACACATTGTAAGTTTTTAACAAAACAATGATTATTTTTATCCTCTTTAATATGCACATACATATTAATCTCAGATCTAGAATTTATATGAACCAATCGAATAACCATATATGATGCATAATTGGCTGTGGCATGAATTTGTTAGCAGAAAACTTTAAACACAATATAACAGTCAGATGGAGAACTCGTAACAAAAAGGATACACAATCATTAGAAAGGTAAACTTATTGACAAAATATACTAAAAGGTCGAACGCAGCAAAAGAATATCAGAAAGCAAAGAGTTAAAAGACAGATACGCTCTAAAACTATTTGTTTTAGATAAGAAACTAAATTAAAGAGCAAAATGAAGAAAAGTCTTCATAATCTTTTTGTTCCTCTGCCTCTTCAAGCCAATTCATAAATGGCTTTAGAATTTTGACAAAGGTTTGCCTGCAACATCCACCAAGAGATTAAGAAAAACATCACATCCTTTGTAGCGGATAACAAAGACACGTGAGTGTTTATTTGCATCTGATGAGCCTTGATCTTATATTCTCTCTCCGACATGTCGTACCGTTTAAGAGGATGAAACGTCTCTCTTCTCAAGTCCCTCTCCAAAGTATTTGTCCTCATGTCCATAAAAGGTATCTCGTAGTGGCTCAGGTTCAAGACGTTTGGAATAATCTGAAGTCACCAACGAAAGAAAATTTTTCCCTGGTGTACGATCCCCGGCAGTTCCAGAAAATTAGCTCACCGGGATGACTCAGTGACTCAGGTTGACCTGTTACGCTGCCGTGAGTATACACCGTGCCATTCAGACAGAAAACAGAGACTCCGTCAATGTCGCAAAAACATAACACGTATATCTTTCTCAAAGGTAATAACAAATCTGGCTCACCGTGCCACTCTGATTCTTGCTTGTCATATTCTTCTTTGTATATACACATCATGATCGTGGTAATGATCATGACCAAGTTTGGTAAGACTGTTCTTGATCTTCTTAGCTTTTTCTTTCACTTTCTTGAACACCTGATTTGCTCCACTATTGTTTCTCTTCTTCCTCTATCCCTGAATCTTGTGCTGATATCTACATGAACCTTGGGTGATTTATATCTGTTGTGCTAATCAAATCTATTTTAATCACATTGACCAAACACCAGTACAATTCATGTTTTTGTTTTCAGTATTTAAGTTAGAATATAGATATATAATGATGTAAATTACCTTCAAGTTTTATTCTTTGCTTTGTAGTGAGAGAGAGCAAGGTTTCTCCCGAGAATGGTTATCCCATGAGGCGACCTTATATGATTGTATGAAAGTATGGAACTTATGAAACATAATATTCTTAGGGGACAGTACCAAGATACCTGCTAAAATCCATTGAGTAAGAAATAATCTTAGGACACAGTACCAAGGTACCAGCTAAGATCCATTGAGTAAACTCATTTGATGATTAGAAGAGAGAGATAACAGCTTACATAACCAGTCCATCATCTGACAGAGACGGGAGAATACGTTTCACTGCTAGTAGTGTTTCGCTCCAATAAGCTTCACAATCTCACCAAAGGAACCCTGAAGAAAATGTCACCAACTTCCCAATTAGCCAAATGAAATCCATTGAACAAACTATGTTCCATTGAACTGTACATGATGATACTATACTCAAAACTATAAATAGTTAAGATCAAAACTTGTCTTCAGACGAATATACAAACCTTTCCGATCATGGCAGCTTTGAAGAAATCCAGATCAGCGTGTTCAGTTTCCCAGTCACATTTCTTTATAATTGGTGGTGACACATGTCTTGGTTCAAAATGCTTCAGCTTTGACACTGCATAGAGAATGTAATCAGCCACGTTCAATGATTAAGAGATCCACAGAGACACAAATGTGTAATCAAAACACGTGTATATTGGAATCTCTAAACACATATACATCAAACAACAATGCATTTAAACAGCTTCCTTCGGAAAGACATAAAATTTTCTAAATTTTATTTTTTCATATACAACAACAATCAATACAAAATCACAAAGAAACTCAAAAATCACATAAGAAAACTGCCATGAGATTTCAGTAGCACTATAATTTTCAGTAAAGAATGAAAAGATGATGTTCACCAGATGGAAGATTACCTTTTTTATAGCTGGAGATTGACCGCTTGGAAGAGAGGAGAGATACATTGAATGAGGAATTGTGCTTGGATGCACACGTAACAATTCCGTATTGTCTTCGAGAGGGAGAAGAATCCAGATGAAACGTCCCAAACGGCAGCTCGTTCCAGAGATTCGCCGTTAATACTCGTCTCACACAATTTTCCAGAAACTCCATGATCGGTTAGAGAAGAGGATGATGAACACCAAGAAACCCTAAGAAATCAAAGGTCTAATTTTTGGAGATGAAGTGTGTGAATATCAGACTCAACTTTACACTTTTTAAGGCCTATTATACATTCGTGAAGCCCAAAATAATCCAGACGAAAAAAAAAATAAATTAATAGAGAGTTGGCCACGTGTCGTAATGGGATGAAAGCAATTAGTGACGTGGAGGGATAAGGAGGGAGGGAACTATACTTTATATATATAGATATTTTAGTTTGGGCTTTTCGTAACAGCATTTGCCCCTATAAGTTTGCCTAAGTAAAAGCAAAAGAGATTAATAGATTCGATGGCATATAAAAAATTCTGAGTTCACAGCAGGGCTGAGACTGAGCCCATTCATAAGAAAGATTTGAATGGAATCTCAACATTATAAAAGTCCCCAATTTTTTTAAAATAATTAGAAAATACATAAAAATGTTTTTATCTATTAATATATAGGATTTTAAAAGAATTATCTATATATTTTTCTGTACATAAGATTTTTATTTTTATATAACTTTTTCATATATAGTTTTTTAATTATAAAAAAAATTGGAATGGGAACCCATTAAATCAGGCCCGGCCCGGAGTTCGGATATTATTATACAAAAAATGAGTAACAAACAACTTTTGTTTAGCCTGCGTTTCAAACCGTGGCTGTTATCTACTCCTAGGAGCCAGGAGGCGGTTTAAGGCATACAGACATATGTCTCGATTGGTACAGCAGATGATAAAGCAGTAGTAGTATGCTGCAAAAGCAGTATGCTACAGAAGCTGTATGTTTTCATTAAATTTTTTAATAAAGTGATTGGTAGAGCATTAGCAGTATACAATTTTAAAATTGTCATAATAGTTAGTAAAATAATATATTTCTTTTAAAATAATATATATATATATAATATATATTAATAATATATAATTTTATTAAAAATAATTGATTTTCATTATGTAAATTATATTTAAAAAGTTAATTTTTTAAAAAAATATTATTTTTTTTGGATATAACATATTACTCATATATAAAATTATAGTTATAATTTAATTCATTATTATTAATTTATAATTATTATTAAATAAATTAATAAGTTAATTATAATTTATATATAAATTATTATTATTTATTTATTGGTAGAGCACTAAATTACTCATATATAAAATTATCTTAAAAGTTAATATATAATTTATTTATTAGTGTCTAAATAATATGTTTATATCGATAATATATAAATTATATTATGTTATGTTTGTTATTAAAAATAATGAATGATATATGTAATTATATAAATTATATTATATTTTAAATGTGAAATATTGTTCTTTTAAAAATAATTAATTATAATTATTATTTATATTTTTTAAAATATAAGTTTATATTTAATTATAAAAATATTGTTTATATTTTTAAAAAAATTTAAATTAATTATATATAAATATTATTAAGTTTTATATTTTCTATATGCAAATGCTCTCCCAAAAGCTCTATATGAGAGCATTGAGCAAAGATCATTTGGAGAGCATTTGCATTTGGTAAATGATTTTCTAAATGCTTCTTTGCCAAATGTTGATTGGATAATAGAGAGCATAATGCTTATGCTAATGCTTTACCAATCAACCTCATAGTGCCCTTGCCTTGTCTCGTCGTGTGCACAAGACATCTATCGAGTTTGTCTTGAGACAATATGCAAGTTCAGAGATCATTTTACCAAAAAAGGGAAAGAATCGGAGTGTGAAACTGTCGCCCCTGATAATAAACTACACAGAACGTAGTAATGGGATTGCCTTTTCTTCTTTTTATTTTTTTTTTGTGTGGGGCTTTCTGCTTGAATAATTTAAACACAAGCTTGTGGCTGTCAGACGGTCTAATTTTGCTTTCTCATTTCTATTTGCGAAATTGTACAGCGTTCCTTGTTGTTATTTGTTTTGGGATACATATTGGTCACGTTTAGAGCATCTCCAAAAGACACTCTATAACTTCAAATATGAAGTTTTTGTCTCTCCAAAAAGGAACTCTAAAACTTCAAATTTGAAGTTTTGAGTAGTGAAACTTCAAATATAGAGTGTCACTATTCAAAACTTCAAATTTGAAGTTTCATATTTTATTTACATTTTGGTCCTTACAATTACACATCATATTTATAATAATNAGTAGTGAAACTTCAAATATAGAGTGTCACTATTCAAAACTTCAAATTTGAAGTTTCATATTTTATTTACATTTTGGTCCTTACAATTACACATCATATTTATAATAATCTTAAATATTTATTATTTATCATTTTAATCCTTAAAATTATTATTTCATAAATAATTCAAAATTATTTTTATAAATTTAAATTTTCTATTTAAAAAAAAAGCATCAAAATAATCTTTAAAATATTTTAAAACTAGAAGTAGACAGCAACAATGTTACATGATATAATGTGGTATTTTGTTTGTACTTTAATATTTGATTATATATTTCTATTTATAGTTTTATATTTTAGCGTAACATTTTAACAAATGGTATTTCTATAATATTTTTATACATGATAGTTATTTATAAAATTTTATAAATTTGAATTAGTTATGACAAATATAAGGACATTATATAAAATACAAATAGTTTTAAAGTTAGGTTTGAAGTTTTGCTTTTGGAGTATAACACCTTCAAACTTCAAATATAGAGTTTTGCAAACTCTATAATAGAGAGTCTTTTTGGAGATGCTCTTAGAGTAAACTCTTTTGTTTTGTTTGGGATATAAATAAAGCGAGTGTTGCATTGGATGGTTTCGTGAATTCTCCATCGGTACTTGACGCCGCTTGAGAAATTCCAATAGAGAATATATGTAATACCCGTATTTTTGGAAATAATAAAATAAATAATAATAAAAAAAATTTCGGGGATGATTGGCAAGTGCTTTAAAAGTGCTGTAGAAGTTTTTCACAGTCCAAATTATTTCTAAAGCAAAAAAAAATTCTAATCATGCTTTTAAAAGATTTTTAAAAGCCACTGATTTTTCTTTCCTTTTTGTCTAGTTTTGGCAGTGGAAAACACTAAACCTATAGCACTTATCTTTTGCTTTAGAAATTTATATGTAAATGATTAAATCTTTTTAAATCTTCCAGCTAAATTATCTACAACCAAAACAAAAAATTCTACAACTATAATTCTACAGCAAAAAAATATAAAGTTACAACTCATTCCAATCAACCTCTTCATTTATTATTCATCATAAATGGTCTCTAAACACCATAACTTTAATAAATAAAATAAAATATCATAAAGCGGAAATTTCAAAATAAATAAAAATAAAACATTCTGAAGCACCAAACCGATAACAATCACTTATGTTCGTTTGTCTCAACTGAAAGAAAACAAGAATGATGAGTAACAAAAAAAACTACTCAGTGAAATATGAGATGCTAGACACAGAAACCACTAATTAGGTAACTTCTATATGAAAAATTAACTCTAATATGAACAAACAAAACATCCAATACAACACACAAAATAAACAATGCGATGATAGCACATAACTAAACCATACACTCCGCATCCCCTTATATATACTTATTTATAGTATGTGCTGAAAACATAATTAGACATGTGTGATCATTAATTCTTTTGTAATACACATAACCATCATATTTTTTGAGAAATGGGTATTTTGGCCTTTGCATTATTTGACACTATCGATGATCAAAATGGCAAATTTAAATACAAAAGTACTGAAATAGATGAATCTGAAAATTAATAGATATTAAGTAATATCATAGTTGAACACTTCACATAACAAATTTAGAATCCGGAGAATCACAACGTATAAATTAAAAGCATCAATACACATTGAATGAAAAAGACTCAGAAAACTATAAAAGGAGAAGACTAGTGAAGAATATCATCTTTAAAAAATAGAACCATAGCAGTGATAGCAATTTACCCTTTCTATGATTTTTATTGTGTATTTCTTGTTCACTAAGTTATTGTCATCCATGTTACCCGTCTCTCTGTTGAATCTTTAGTTGCTGACATCTATGCTGAAATAATTAGGCATTCGGCTGGTGACAACCAGAAATCGTAGATCATTCACGTGGTAGTGCAATGAAGAATGTCTTGTTTAAGTTTGCTTTTTCTGTTTATGTTGATGTCAAAGACGTGAGTGTTCCCGTTTTCTTACAATTTCATTGTACTTATGGTCTTCTCTAACAATAAATTATCTTGTGTTTAAAATAATGCAATTGAATGGTGAAATACTTCTTCGCAAACCTATCAATATTGGTGTAAGTGGTGATGCGTAACTTGAACGTTCAGTCAATGTTTTCTTATTTTAATATTCAGTTTAAATTCAATTAATATTAGTGTTTTGTTGTTCGTAGTCATCGTAGCATCTTCTTCATTGGTGGATACAACAAAGAGTTGGAATTACATGTCATCAAGGAACAACTTATTGCTCATTTTGAATGGTGTGGAAGATTTTTGAAGTTCTATTTTCCCAAAGAACTTAAGGTTCTGCTACATTCTCATGGAGGTAGATGTTGAAGAGGATGACGTCATGGAAAAAGATGGGAGTCCTTTGGAAGATGATTATCAACTCGAGGTTAGGATTGCTTGTATGAAGACTAGTTTACTTGGGACTGAAATGGCCCTAGATACTAATATCAGTATCTAGAAAGTTTTGTTTTTGGAATCCAAACTTTTTTTTGTTCCAAAACTCTCAATGTTGTCTAGTAATTGACTATGATATTTTGATTTCATGTTTGTTCACCTAAAGCTTCCATGCAACATAGACTATCATAGTTGATTCATTGGAATTTGTGATTTGTTCTCCTCTCATTCTCAAACTCTATGAAATGAACTTTGTGCACATTTTCACCTAAATCCGTGTGATAAATGTCCATTTTTAATTGGATTAGAGAACCCAAGCAGTACCAAAAAAAACTATTAGGTATTATATGAAGCAACTTGTAGTAGCCATGTAATTGTAGATACTAATTGAATTCAAATTTCAATTTTCTTCTCGACAAGGCACCTTTGGAGGTCCCACTTGTGAATGTCAACGGTAAAGTAGTGGGAGTTGTGAAGACTTTGTGCAGTATGTACTGAAAGTTAAAGCTGATTCTTTTGAAGAACCAATACTTTAACATCTGTTATAAAATTTAACAAAAAGTTTTTTTTATTGATAGTTCTAGTACTAATCGTTTCTTGAGTTGTGGGGTAGATGATTTTAAATTTGTAATATTATGTTAATATTTTTTTTTGTTATAACTATATTATTGGTAATAAATTAACACAGCTTAACAAATAGTCATTATTAACCATTTGTTACTTTGATAAGATCTTGGATCAATAAATAACATTTTATCTGTATTTGAAAATTAACTTATCAAATTGTTATGATCTGTACTTGAAAAGTTAAATTATCAAGTTTGTTATACATATTGGTGAAGAGGGAGTAAACCATTTGTTTGAGGTATAATTGTTTTTAACCTCAATAGGTATGATAAAGTTATTATTGTTTCAATTCAAATGAAGAACGGTTGAAAAGAAAACTTATTTTTATAGAGGAACCTTCTTTAAAAGTTTTGTTGATGGTACACAAAAAAGTAATGTATGGTGGCATGTTAATATGAGGGTGTAGATGCAAAACTATTTGAGGAAGAAAGAGCAGAAAGCTCAACGGGAGGAAGATCTTCATGAAGGGCTACAGTTTTCCAAGTAAAATCCTCAAGTGTTCTAGTGAGTTAGCCTAAATGTATAGATAACACACGCATAAGCCGAGTACTGACTTTGTATCTCTAATTGGATCTAGTAGGAATGGTAAAAATATGAGGAAGCAATACACAGAGGTTTGGGTCCGTATTAGGTTCTAAGCCAACACCAGATGAAAGAAGCATCAGTTGCAAGTTAGCTTAATGGTTTGTAACTTTGTAATACTAAGGAATTATACGGTTTATTCATACGAAGGGTTCAAAATTTCAATACAGCACATTCTCTTGTTCAAATCATTACACTTGCTCATCTATTACAAAGCTAAAAGGAATCAGTTCTAACAGAGTTACTTAATATCCCATATCTCCTCAGTACCATATCCTGAAACAATATTAAATAGAATCAGTGGTGAGACATGAATTTAGGTGGATCTTCAATGAATGTCTGAACAAACCTGAGTTGTCCATTGGGTTGCCTGCGGGAACTGGCTTAGGTTCTTTTATCTCAACAACACAGTGTGACTTCAAGAATTTCCTTGCAACCGAAGCTGCGTATTCCAAGCAACATCTCTCAACCTAAAATTCCAGACAAAGCACACACTCAAGTTCAGTTCTCTGATGACCAAAATTTAGCTCAGTGAAGACAATTTATTATTTTTGTTGGATCAATGATTCCTGCAACCATTAAATCTTCATACTTGCCGGTTGCAGCATTGTGGTTTGTAATTTAACCTGAATCACAGCAACTCCACCAGAAAGCTTTGCAGTTCTCTCATTCAGTTTTTCCTTCTCATAATCTTGCTCTGCTTACTGCACAAACCAAATACCATATTACTGTAAGTGACGCTATGGACTAAAAGTAGTAGAGATCACATACTTTCTCTGCTCTAAGTTAATACTTCAATAAGGTTCTTAATTTGTGTAGCACGTTTTTGCACTGCGTCCTGTGTGCTCCCATCACCCACAATGGTCGATGTCTACTTTGTGAGGACCACCTTTGCGGCATGTCCAAGAACCTCTTTTCCAGCTTTGTCCAGTGAAAGACCAACTTCCTCACGAATCACAGTTGCTGCAAGCACATATAAGAAAGATAGGACAAGATTAAAACTAACATGTATTATGCTTAAACAATTTACACAGAGAGAGCTTACCCTCCAGTGAGAATGGCAATATCGTCAAGGTACTGGCTCTTGCGCTCTCCAAATCCTGGAGCCTTGAGAGCTGCAGTCTTCAGTATGTCTTTAAGTTGTTAACGACAAGGGTAGCTAAAGCCTCCTGCTCAAAGTCTTCTGCGGTTATTAAAATTGGGTATCCTCCTCTAAACGCATCCTCCAGAACAACAACAAGATCCCTAGCATTGGTAATTTTCTTGTCAACAAGAAGCAAATGCAACACAATAAATCCATAATATATCTTTATTTTACTCACATAGACATCTGTAATGGCTTAAGTATATGCCTAGAACATTTAACAGCTAACTGAGCTCAGAATCAAGGAACAGTTACCTCATGGCGTTCTCGGCTTTTTTACCCTCCTCAAGTGTCACCACACCCTTCCTGCCCACTCTGCTCATTGCTTCAGCAATCATGGTTCCAATTTCTGCATTGCTACCCGCACTAACCGCTGCCACATCTGCAAGTTCACTGTCTTCAACCTACATCAGACATGACTTACTTTCAGCAATCATACGTTGACTCGTCACGTATTAAAAGAAAAAGATTCTTATAAAAAAAATTGTGGTTAACCTCCTTAGACATTTTCTTAAGCTCGGCAACCAAAGCCTTTGCTTTCTTCTCAATGCCTGTAGTGGTCAATACAGGGTTTGCACCAGCAGCTACAGCCTAATTGATTCAAAATTTAAGACGCTACAAACCTCCCTAGCAACAGTGACACCATCATTAACAATTCTTGGTGATCCATATATACTTGCTCTCAAGAACAACATGTCGTCCTTTAGGTCCAAGTGTAACACCAACTAGGTCTGCAAGCTTGTTGACACCATCCTAGTACAACACATGAATCACAAACCAAAGACCTTTAGCGGCAGCAGTAAAGTTACAATTAACAGAATGAAAACAGATACTCACCTAAAGTTCTCATACACATATATACACTGAGCCTGTGAAATGCAGAGGCTAAAATGATTAAAAGAGTTTTAAGTATACATTCAAAGAAGTAAAGAAGCGAAGCTGCGGAGGAGTAAGGAAATTCTTCACCTGAAGGTTTTATTTTCCTTATTCTCGCTTACCTCTTAGAGCACATGCAATGGTGAGTCTCACCATGGAGTCCTTAGCCTTTTAATATTAATTTTTTTTTTTTTTTTTGTTTAAATTGTTAAGGATCTTTTACTAAATGGTGTGTCCAATGGTGAGTCTCTCTTTGGAATCCTTAGTAATAAAAAAATGTTTTTATTTTTAAAATGTTAATAAAAAATTTAATTTATAAAACAACAATTAAAAGAAACATATCATATTACTCAACATGATTATAAAGATTCAAGATTTTTAATATTACATGACAAAATATTACATGATAAAAATATAAAGATACAATATGATTAGCAATCACCAAACTTGTTCCAAATATTTTCAATCAAATCATTTTTCAGTCGTTCATGTAAACGCCTATCATGAACATCATTCCGAGTGCCAAGCAAATTATGGATATTTGTAGGCATGTCGGTATCAACTCGTGAACTTCTCGTTGTGTTTCCTTCTTCGAATTCAGATATATCGTACTGAGTGTACCCATCTCGTTCATTTTCGACGATCATATTGTGCAGTATGATACATGCTCTCATAATCTTCCCTATCTTTTCCTTGTCTAATGAGAGAGCCGGATTTTTCACAACCGCAAAGCGAGCTTGCAATACTCCAAAAGCCCGCTCGACATCTTTTCGGGTTGATTCCTGAACTTTAGCAAATAACTCTGCTTTAGGTCCTTGAGGATGCGAGATAGATTGGATAAAGGTTGACCATTTGGGATAAATACCGTCTGTGAGATAGTACGCCAACTTATACATGTGTCCGTTGACCACAAACTGTATCGTAGGAGCTCGGCCTTGGAAAATGTCATCAAAAACAGGAGACCGATCGAGGACATTAATATCGTTTAATGTCCCCGGAGGACCAAAAAAGGCGTGCCATATCCAAAGATCTTGTGAAGCCACAGCCTCCAGGACAATTGTTGGTTTTCCTGATCCACGTGCGTATTGTCCTTTCCTTGCGGTTGGGCAATTCTTCCACTCCCAATGCATACAGTCGATGCTTCCTATCATCCCAGGAAACCCGCGTTTCTCTCCAATATCGAGCAGTCGCTGAAGATCCTCTGGTGTCGGTTTGCGTAGATACTCATCTCCAAATATCTGTATTATTCCGTCAGTGAAATGGTGTAAACACGAAAGTGCCGTGCTTTCACCAAGTCGGAGATATTCGTCTACCGTGTCAGCCGCAGAACCATAAGCAAGCAGACGAATTGCTGCTGTACATTTCACTAGTGGAGAAAGACCAAATCTTCCGGTAGCATCTCTTCTTTGTCGAAAGAATCGAACGTTCTGTGAGAGGCCATAGACAATACGCAAGAATAAATCTTTATTCATGCGGAAACGGCGTCGGAATAAATGTGGAGAGAATGTCGACTGTTCGCTGAAGTAGTCATTCCATAAACGGTTATGTCCTGCTTCACGATGTCGTTCTATATAAGCACGTCTCCTTTGCTTATGTGTTTGATACTCCATTATGTCATTGTACGTATCTTCGATAATTTCGTCGCAAATTTCATCAATTTTTTCATCGACCCCATCGGATGATGATGACATCTTTAGGTATCCCTCCTTGAAACCAATTAAAATAGTTCCAAGTTTTAGTTATTAAGAATGATTATCATTTTAGGTTATTAATAACGGTAGAACCATTTTTTTAGCAACATTGTTCTATCATTTTAGGTTTCATTTATACTAATTATCGTTTATTTTTTAAAATATGGGTCTATCATTTTAATATTCATTTATACTAATTATCATTTATTTTTAAAAATATGGGTCTACCATTTTAATATTCATTTATACTAATTATCATTTCTTTTTAAAAATATGGGTCTATCATTTTAATATTTATTTATAATAATTATCATTTCTTTTTTAAAATATGGGTCTATCATTTTAATAATCATTTATAATAATTATCAATTTTAAATATGGTTCTATCATTTTAAAGTTCTACAAACCATCATACCAACATTCGTATTATCAAGAATCAATATACCACCATTCCTATTGTAATTCTTTACGGCACAAGATCTAATTTTCTATTCAATATACCAACATTCCTATTGTAATTCTTTACCAACATTCAGAGAAGTCATCAGTGTTTACCTACGGGAGTCGGACTCGTGATAGATAGAGCTGCGTGGGTTTTGCGTACCAGCTTGTGTAAACCAAGCAATGAAAGTAAAGAGAAGCAAGTTGTTGTTTTCGATCCAGATTTTGAAATTATAGAAGTTCAAGTTTGTTTTGTGAAACAAAAGAAATGAGGAGAAGGAAGAGAAACAAGTTCTTGTTGTTTTCGTACCAAAATATTACATCATGTCTACAGATTCCAGCCTCTCCGAGAAACAGAAGAACAATGAGGCTAAAGGAATCAAAAAGGATAGAAGTTCAGACATATTTGATAAACGAGATACATAGCTAGAGAGAAACATGCCGACTACTTATATAATACATGAAACGAAACAGAAACACCCGTGACTTTGCTCACATGACCAACATACTTTCACACGTCCAAATGCACTCCCGTGTCCTTCTTCACATGCCTTCTGCGTACCTGACACAGCAAACAGGAAAACAATAAGTACTCTAAAAGAATATGACCATCACAATTTTTTAAACTCTAAAGTATCAAGATCAAAAGACAACTATATCACCATCACAAACTTTTAAACTATAAACAAGGCAAGATCAAAACAAGTATATGACCATCACAAACTTTTAAACTCTATTGCATCAAGATCAAAACACAAGTATATCACCATCACAAACTTTTAAACTCTAAAATATCAACATCAAAACAAGTCTAGCCTAAAAACGAATTAAGTACCCTAAAAAACACAGCCTAAAGACTAGCAACACTTAACTATTTTAATACCTCAACACGACATCACAGAAGTTCAGACATCAGTTTGAGTTTGAGAGTGTTTTCCATCTCACAAAGAGGCGTTGTCTTCGCCAGTAAACGCTCAAGGATTTTATGCCTAGACACTTTTTCTTTAGTTTCTAAAACAGCCTGAAGCTTTGTCAACTCTGCCTCTCTAACACTCTTCTTCTTCTTAGATTGACCCTTCGCGGCCTTAACCCCGATAGGTCGACTCTCTGGTTCTCTCACATCCGAGTCTTCTCCATCAACCTCCTTTCTTTTATCCTTTCCACTGTCTTTAGCCTGAAAGGAGGCACACCATTTCTGGTCGTGTCTCAACTCTCTCCAGCAGTGATCAAGGGAGAACTTGTACCTGTTTTTCTTGAAGAATAAGTCTAACGCCTTCTGCATGAGATCATCATCACTTGTTCCACTTCTCACAACCCTCAGGGCCGCATCATAACATCCAGCAAACTTTGATACTTGCTCATTTATCCTGGCCCATCTCTGCTTGCAAGGACGAAGCTTCCTCGGTTCGGTGCCAACGAGCAGAGGACTTGCATTGTAGTAGTCAAGAATCCGGTTCCAGAAAGCTTCCGCTTTCTGCTCGTTACCGGTGACAGGGTCCTTACTGGTGTTTAGCCAAGCACCAATAAGGATTTTATCCTCTTGGGGCGACCATTTCCTCCTCTGCTTGTCACCGGACTCGTCAGGAACTTGGCTGTCGAACCAAATATGTTCGGCAGATTCAAGGTCTATTGGAATTTGACTATTTAAAAGATTAACATAGCTAGACGTGTTAGCCATGGTTAGAGGTTTCTCTGTGTCGAGTAGTGACACAGAGCCTTAAGTAGAGAAGGTTTTAAGTAATAAAAGCAAATCTAATCGGAGGAGTTGGGAGGGTAGAAAGCAAACAACTATCATTTAACTCTAACGTAATTAAAGCCAATCAAGTCAGGGTAGATATGAAGATAGAAACCAAAATACTTCATTTAACTCTAAGTACTATCATTGAATGACAAGTTTTCGTAAAGTACTTTTTGAATTCAACCTAAATACTTCTGTATTTTAGACGAGAAATGTCTTAAAACTAAACAAAACAACACTCACATCAAATCAGAGCAGATAGGAAGTACTAAAGTGGTTTTAAAATTCAAAAAAGAAAGAGTAAAAATTACTTAAATTCAAAAACAGAAAGTAAGAATAGCTAATAAAATTCTAATAAAAAGAAAGAGTTTCGCACCTTCATTGCAGAAACTCCGAAGGTTCGGCCTCCTTTGAAGCTTTTGTAACAACTCCTGAAAAACATGACAACAATGAGGCAAAAGTTTTTATAATAATACATAACTACAATGAGAAAAGGACAGAAACTACCCACGCATAAGCAGCAACACCAAACCAATGACAACAAATAGGCAGACCATTTGCGTAGCACTTGATTTCTTCTTTGATAGCTCGTTAACCGTCTTCTCAAGATTAAGAAGCTTCTGCTCATTGTCTTTACCTTGCTCTTTAAGCTTCATTAGCTGCCTCTGAAAGTCCTTCATCTCTTCAATAGCTGCCACATCAAACCACTTCCATATGTGGCAGTCGCCATCATCAACATTGTGGCATGTAAAATACCTACGGTATGGATCTTTGCCAGTGTAGGAGCATCGGAGAATAGGATCACCGCCACAGTAACATGTCCTAGGTATGCCTTCATCAGCCTCAGGTACAAGTGTGTACTCAGCCGGTTGTGCATTGTAGCTGCTTGTGGCTTCATCCGCGTACATCTTAGCTTCGGCTTCAAGAATGGATGTTATGTCCAGTGATGCTGATGATGATGAAGGCTGACTATAGCTGTAGTCTTGACCCATTATCGTTAACCTGAAATGAATGACGTAGAAGAACAAAGTTAAACTAAGAATAATCATCATCAAACCAACCAACGAAAGAACAAATAATCCACACCGATCAATAAGAACAAAAGATACACAACCAATTTAGAAAAGAATCAATTTGTTCGAATCACAAATTATGTTCAAATCACACGCCAGTAAAGAACAAAGTTAACCTACGAATAATCATCATCAAACCAACCAACGAAAGCACAAATAGTTATGAAAGTAATCCACACCGATCTATAAGAACAAAAGATACACAACCAATTTAGAAAAAGAAACAAACTATGTTCAAATCAAAAGCCAATAAGCGATAATTGAAACCAGTTAGATCGAAAATCCTTCCCAAACCCTATCTACAGACGCACTTTATCCTCAAATCGATTTAACCCCAAAAATTTTGAAACCCTAGATTTTCGACCAATACAAAATCGATCGAAACACAATCAACTGAGAGGAAACAAGAGAGGAAAGAAGTAGATAACCGATCTAAATCGACATATATTCAACTTTAAGCTTCGATTTACCTTGATTTAAGTTTCGGTGAGCAATCGCCTTCCCAATCGCCCTTTCTCTCTCGACTCGTTTTTTTTTCTGGTTTGCTCAAAAATGATATTCTTTTTTTCCCTAAGGCAAACGCCTCTCCACTCATCTCGTGACACGTACACAAGGATTACCCCAAATAAATCCTTACCGAAGGGGCAATCCTTCGATTATGTTAGCTAATTAATATTATTATATTACCATCCTCCTAAGATTAAGCGCTAAGGATCACTTAAGGAGCACCGTTGCAGGTGCCCTTAGCAGCGTTCCCTTAGCTTCTAGCATTAGTGAAGCTAACAACTTTCGGCCCAATACTTTTATAGTCTTTCAAGGATTAAGGCCTATTAAATATTGTATTATTATAAGTATATTTAAATCTCACTTGAAAGTATAAGATCCGTGACGGTTAGCAGAGACGTACTAAGCTACTCTTTAATGATTTGGGTATAAGTCCCACTAAAACAAACATTACAGGAAACAAGAAAATACTTGAAGAAACGTAGGAATCTCTATTCTGTATTTACAATTTTTGGTTTTCAATCTGAACCAAAACTCGTCAAGCGCTTGATACCACCACCGAGATCTCTGTAGTTCATGGCAATCCAAACGTGAACATGTTTTGTTACAAGATGCACAAAGGAATAAAGAAGGTTGATAGCGTAACCTCCAAAATGTCATTAGATTATTTTCATGAAAAGAAAATTATTTAATCTTTTGAGAGAAAGTAGCATTATTTTATCTTTGGTTCCAGTTATAAGGGCATCCACATCGGTGAAACTGTTGTGAACCCCATTTTTTCGATTATTTTAATATTTTTTTCGTTTGAATTTTCTAAAAAAAAAAGAAGAATTAATAAACCAACCAATTGTGGTTAGCCACGTGTCAGTGGGGCCCACGATTTGTCATGATACGGATTCATAGCCATGAACTCCTCTGATGCAGGTTCATTGAAACTATATTTTTATATTTGTTTTTTCGATTTGCGTGTGAATCCCCATTGAGAACCTTCAAGGGGGGTGCTGGTGCTCTAACAATCTTTCCTGACACAAAAATGAGTAGTACTATTTTTGGCTGTTTCATTCTATATATCAGTCCTGGGAATAGTTCAGGCTCGTACTGGTATATATCCAATAATCAGAGAGAGATTCAGACCAATTATATACATCTTACAACGACAATGATATACAATTCTTCAGATTATCACTTACACTTGAGAAAGCACTATGAGAGTATGCAAGAGCTTCAAGTCTAATGGGGAACTTCACATCACAAGAGCCTACAGTGTTCTGAATCTTGCATTCCTGCAAACAAGAATTTCATTACTAGATCGTATATGTAGTTTCTTCATTCATTGAAAAAGAAAAAGAACTGCCTGCTCGGAATAATACTGTGATAACATAGGGTATATGAGTAGTGAGTACCTTGAACTTTGCAGGAAAGCTAAGCTTTTGAACAATCCGAGCGTACTGAGCAACATAAAGGGAGTTCTTTAAGATAATAATAAAACAAGGCACCTATGACTAGATGAAGAAAGCCAGAGGGTATCAGAGGTGAAAGACCACTCCTAGTATCTTATGTCGAATGGGGGCAATTCTGGGAAAACATGTCGACCAATCTAATATTACTGCCTTTGCAGTAATTACAGGTGAAAGACCACTCCTAGTATGTTTTCCTGTTGTGTATGAGTTTTGACTGTTAATACCTTAATGATTTTTTGTTAATATCTTAACGATACATAACAAAGAGAAGAACAAAAATCACTGTTATGTACTTAAGAAATATATAATATAATCCTAAGTATGATCGATAATTGGGTGTAGTTCCAAATCCTGTTAGCAATCACTGATCAGCAAAACACAATCCACTAAAATTGGTCATATGGAATTTTTGTTTAAACGATAGTTTTATATATTATCATCCAAATCTCAAATAGTAGTATTAGAACTTAAAACATTGTTGGTAACCAAACAAATATTTTAGTAAATGATTACAATACAAGACTGCCAGTTATCCTAAAAGACATAATATAACCATTGATTGGTTCCGAATCATTAGATTAGTTCACTCCTCCGCGTTTAGGCGGCCCAGCCTTAGGACCCTGCGGCGATTTACTTTTTTTTACACCAATTCTCTTGAAATTTGCTAACACGTGAGTTCCATTTGATTCCCCTTCAATTTAAAAAAAAAAAACACAGCTATGAGATAATTAAAAAGAAAGTGATGAATATGGATTTTTGTTGGAGATAAAAAAAAGTGAATAGGTGAATTTTCGTATTAGGAGTGGAATTTCAATAGGGTGGTCACTTACTGGGCAGGGTTCGGGCCATAGTGATTGTGGTGCACGTAGCAGCGAGTACGAGAAGAATCAAAGTGATCAAGTGCATAAGCTGACTTGTTCCTTTCATTTTCTTCTTACTAAGATTAATATGTGAGAGAGAAAGAGGTAATGATGTTATAGTAAGGGGCAACTCTCTACTTATATAGACAAGAAAATTTGGTACCGTGTTCATATATAGTTATACATATAAATGAAATTCGTCAATGCTGCACCTCAGAATAGAAAATTTCGTTCCTTGTGAACTCATTACATTTTAGCTTTTTTAAATGTAATTTCAACTAACCTTCACGCGTAAACATGACATAGTAACGCGTCCAGGGAATTAACAAAAGAAGTAACAACTTTAGATTATATTATCTTCCTGAAGAAGAGCATGTTTTACATGCAATTGGTGATGAACGTTGTCATGTTTCTACTAATTGTCACTAATTTAATTGCGATTACTCACCATGAACAGTAACCACCAATTTCATCAAACAAATACTGAACTTGGCCTTTTTTTGTCAATACTGAATTTGGCTTTAAAAAGTCAGATTTAGTTGACAAAGAGAAAACCACAAGCGACTTGTAGAGAACTCCCCCAAAAAGTATTAAAAACCATTAAAAAGTCAGAAAATGTAGATTTGTTTTCCAAAGAGTAGTAGAGCTAGAATTCAACCAAATTCTAGAACCTTTATTTACAGACCAAAGAAAGAAAAAAAAACAGCTTATGGTAGTAGAACCGTTGGCTGTTTGTTTCATCATCTTCTCTTACTCAGAGAATTTCCTATGCCTATCTGCTATCTTGAGAACCAGGTGCTGCTGCTAAGCAACCATGCGATCCTCCTCCTGGTCGCTTCTCTCAGATCCCTGGCTGCTGCTTGTAGAAGAAGACCCACCACCTCCATCGCCACCATTTGTCTCTGTTATTACAGAATCCGTCATTGTCTCATCCTCCGCAGCAGTTGGTAGCAGATACCTACAAACAGGACAGGAGCTATGAAGCTCAAGCCATGGGAGCAAGCAGTCACTGTGAAACCTGTGCTTACAAGGCATCTGTTTCCCCAAAGTTCCAACCTCAAAATCATCTAAACACACAGAACACTCCAGCCCCGCCTCTTGGATTCTGACACTAGCCAAAGCCTCAACAGTTTCTCTCCGAGCAGGAGGTGTTCCATACCTGGTAGGATCAGTCTCAGTTAAACTCTCGAGAAACGTTTCGAATTCAGGACCGATGAAGTACTCGCTGAGAGGACCAGGAACAAGAGGAGGCAGAGAGTCAGAAACAGCAGAGCTTGGAACAGCGACAATCTGATTATAGGGATTGGTGACGATCACGCGTCCTCTCTCTCTATCAGCATCATCAGGATCATCTGCGTTGTTAGTGTCAGGTGCAAGTGTTAAGCCAGCATATATCCCCTGAAACAGCTGCTCAAGGGAAACGGGACGTCTTCCCCTTCTCCTAAGAATCTCTTGAAGATGTGAATTCATATCGGCTCCAGGGTGGTTCCTTGCGGAATTGTTCATCATTTCCATGAAGATTGGAGTCAAGATGGAATCTATTGGTCTGTGAACATTGGTGTCCTCTCGTTGTTGTTGTTGTTCCTCTTCAAGGAAACCGCTTTGACAAAAGGGGCATTTGAGGTCATCTTCCGTTACCGGAGTCACTGTTTGAGAACACGTGTGGCACCAATACGCCGTCGTTTCTTCTTCCATACTGTTTGTTCAATAGCCAAAAACAAAGAAGTCAGCTTTTTAACCAAAAACAAAACAGCAAATCTGGTTGTAAGATGAAAATCGATTTATCAAACTAACAGACAAAATCCAAATAATGTGGGGATTTGAGCAACGAAGAGATGAGAAACAACTACTTCAAAAGGACGAAAGATGTGTTCTTTCTTTCTTGCGACATCGTGAATCAATCTCTTACACTAAAGTAACCCAAGTCCCAGGAGATTATAATTACGAACAACCTAAACAACAAAATGCAATAAAGTAAGCACCTTTCTGTCTTTTTCTGGAAACCCTTCGAGTGGAGAGTCCTCTTCAGTAGCAAAGTTGAATATAGAGAGTGATGAGTAAGGGGTTAGGGTTTGTTTGTTTGTATTTAGGAAAAAAGGTAAAAAAGTTGAAAGGAGAAGGGGGATGTTTCTAGATCCTTCCTTCCCTTCCCCCTTTTAGTGTTCGTCTCTACTCTCTAATTAAATCATCTAACTACACAATGAGATCATCTGATGATCTATTAATCCCCTATATATTAATTGAGAAACATTTGAAAAGATGTAACCTTAAGTTTGTATTAATTAAAAAGTAACTTTGCTTAGTTGTCAATCAATTAGCATATCAATTAAACTGACGTGGCGGCTTTAGGTTCAATTGAAATTTGCTAGGGAAAAATAATTAGAGACGCATATAACGCATGTAACATAGTTTATATATTTATATATATCGCACACATGTAATGGAAGAAAAGGAAAATATACGATTTG
>CAKOAT010064043.1:393670-421499 GCA_932364175.1 Eruca vesicaria subsp. sativa | reverse complement strand
TCATGACAATAATTAATTTTAAATTGTTTATTTGTATTCGAAAAACTTAAAATATTGCTTTTAAAAATAATTTTAAATTTAACATAATTTTTTAGAAAATTATTTTTAAAAAATATAATTTTCTAATATTATTAGACAAATAAATAAATTATATTAAATTAGTTTAGAAACTTTATATATTTTAATTGCAAATATTTTATCAATTGCTTCTTTAAAAACATTAGGGAACTTGCTATACTCTACCAATCAAGCCCAGTGACACTCCATTTATATCCATCACTCGAACACTGAAAAGTAAAAAGATATATGAAATCAGATCCATTAAATTCTAAGATTTGATTTACATTTCTAATTAAAATTGTTTTTGATCATACGTATAGATAATTATATAAAAATTACAAAATTCTAAAATTTCAAATACATACAAAAACAATCATATGTAAATTTTAAATTTGTGAATATTAAAATTTTATATTTTAATTACATATATTCACCCTGCGCAAGGCGCAGGTCTTATCCTAGTTAATTAACTAAAATAGATATCAGCTGACTAATTAAGTATCCTTTCTTTAGCTCGTGGGCTTTTTCGAAAAGATTACATAGTTTTACTGGGTGGCCGTTTTAGAATTTTGCTAACAACATCTTTAGGTAGAGTATCTACTAGGCATGGGCACTTTAAACTATACTTGAAATCGCATCCGAACTCGACCCAAGAAACACTAGACCAAAATTCGAACCGAAATAGTAAAATATCCGAACAGGTATTGAATTAGGAGAAATTGGATATCTGAATCCGAACGGATAATATCCAAATCCGAATAGATATACGAAAATAATCGAACATATGTATACTTACATTATATTTATAGTATACATCTCTTATTTTATTTTAAATTAGTATTATATCCTGAACTAATGCACAGGTATTATTATATGTTGATATATTTAAAATTATATAATATAGATAAGTTACAGTCAAATTTAAAATTTTGAAAATTATTAGTGGTAAACTTAAAAAGGAAAAAATAATTGATGGTTATATCTTACAGCAGTCCGTTATAGACCCACATTGTAGGTAAAAAAGTGATTTCTTGTCCAAAAGCCAAAAAAAAAGGTAAAGTTGGATATGAGAGTAAGAGAAATCAATCTCTAGCAACTAAAATACCAACCTTACTTTGTAGAAATGGATTCCAGAAATTAATCTCTGGCAACTAAAATACCAACCTTACTTTGTAGAAAATTGATGCCAGTATCTCTTGTAATCTTTACGTTCTTTTATTATGTTATTTTTCCTTCTCTTTTTCATTTTCAATGCTATATATTTACTCCATAAAAAAATATTTTTGAGAAAATCAACAAAATTTGGTAACACTGCATAAGGAAAATAAAATCAAAAGTGTATATTGATCTAAAAGTAAACGACTCTAATATCACTCCATTTCTATAAGGTTATGAAAGCATATAGAGAAAAAGGAAGACCAATTTGTAACTTGTAAGTGTGATTTAGCGTCGTACTTTCATTCTTTGAATTGTCACGACCACACAAAATAAACATGTTTCAGAAAACTGAGAATTAATTGATTATATTTTAAAATGAAATTGACATGACAATACGTACGTAGATTTTGCTAATATTCAGAAGAGTAAAAGATTAAAAATCACTTATTAGCCTAGAAGAAAAAAGGTTTGGTGAAACAAATTAGCATAACGCAAAGGTTGATGAGCAAAACTAGCATTAAGCAAACAGTTACTAACCTGACTGCCAACTTTCGATGAGTTTTACCATAGATCAGAAAGGAATTTCTCACTAAAATTATTGTTGTGTAACTGTTTAACCAGAGACTGTGTCCATCTAGAATTGTAAACTCCAGAATGTTGATAAGGTAAAGGAGAGTCAGTGGATGCATTGTAAAGAATTTAGGAAATTACACTAATTGCCAACGTAGAGATGAAGTTGAATTTATAGCATTGTGAGTAAATTATGGATATTGGATAATGTATACAATAAATTGTAACAACTTACTGTTATGATTAACTAATATCGCTATGAACAATTGACCTTGACCTCGTTACCAATGTGTCGTCGTCTTCACAAATTTTCAATAATGAAAAAATGACACAGCCTTGTTTTGTCCTGTAATAAACATAATAATTAAAGAAACAGAAAACATAATTCTCTACCATGGTTAACTGAATGAAAAATATCAAAATTCTCACGTAATGTTTTCGTGTCTTCTTAGGAATAAGCCATTGACGAAACAAATTTGTAAAATATTCAATATTTCTTTTCTTTTTCAAAGAAAGGGAAAGTATTATTATTTACCTTGAAAAATCCCTTATTTCGTATATACTTATTATAACCTCAATTGTTGTTGACAATTCTATGATCTTCTACTATATTGCTCCATTTAAAAGCTCTTTCAAAAAGTGATGAAATAGAGGGAAACTATGAATAAAAGAAGGCGAAAACTCAGAAAAGACACAAAGAATATAAGCAAATTAGTTGCCTAAAATTATAGAAGATAAAACAGTTACTATGGGTTTACTTTGAACGTGATAGTACTGACTCGAGAGAATCTAGGATTTTTTTTTCTGCAGTTAAATCGTAAAATTTTCTTTGTTAGTCAAAGTTTTTATTTTACTTTTGCTTTTTTAAATTTGATTAACTGCTCGATTTTTCCATTATTTCTTTTAATTTTTATTTCTGATTATTCATATGCCACTATGCAATTAGTCGAGTGACTTGTGATTTAGTGTATAAAGGATAAGAAAACAATAATCATTTTAAAACTATTTTTTCTTCTTTTTGGATTTAATTTATTTTACATTTAATTTTTCTTTAAACTGCATAACACATACCACATATCTAAACTATTAAAACTGAAGTACATTTGATACTTAACCCTGATTTTTCCTAAATAATTACCTTAGAATGCCGCTGACATTTAATCTACACATTTACTAACTATTATTAGGCTTCCACGTTATGTTAAAAGAGTGAATAACAAGCCCATTAAGATTTGCTTACACAATACAATTTGTATTTCTTAAACCAATCAAATGTGTTTCATCTTTCGTAACTTTTCATATTTTTTATATATATTTATAAACCAAATAACTATATCAGTGTAATTGGCGAGAACATCAGTACATTTGATTAAATGTGTAACATGAAATATTACAATTTTGAAACATTCATTTTAATATATAGTAATTGGGAATTTGATTTCGAAATTTAATTTTTTTAAACAGAAAAATCAGTGAATACATATTTTCTATCGATTTAGTTGGACATATAATAAAATAAAAACTACAAATTTCCTATCGATTTTGTATATTCAAAGCCCTTGAAACTGTTCGTAGATCCACCAAATATTCCTCAAATCATTGAGCATCTTATTAATTTAACATAACAAGCTCCTAAATTAAAGTTATCACATTAATAACAATAATATCTACTTGCTAATTGGATCTTTGATTTTTTTTTCCTATTATACAGAACCTTTTTCAACCAACACGTGAAATCCCACTTTGTAGTTAATATGTTTCTTATTTATCTATAATCGTTAAAATATATTGGCCCTCTTTAAAATATGTTATATATATATATATATATATATATATATATATATTGAACCAAACTGATTTTTAAAAAGAATATATAATAACTAAGGTAAAACCCGACTTACGGGCGGGTAAACATTTTTATAAGTAATTGAAAAGAATTTCAATTTCTAATAAACATTTGATATTTTCAATTATTTTTTGTGTCTATTTAGCGCTAACATTTTTAGTAAAATTGTGAGAGGTATGAATATTAAAAAGTAATAATGTAGTTACAGAAATAACAATCGTATTGTGTGAATAGTTTAATATATATAAATTATTCCGGAGATTATTTATTCTTAAAGGACAACATGTTTATGATCATACAAATTCATAAGTTTCGAGCTAATAGAATTAAATACAAAAAAATACTTATTTACTAAATTTGTATGATAATAGTGTTCATGTTTTATTGGAAGAGATAAGAAAAAGTGCTAACTTGAATTCAAACCCAAGTGGCATGTTTTGTTATTTTCTATTATTTTCAGGGTTTTAAAGGTTTTACTAAAAATTAACAAAATACGATAAACTAAGTTTTGTTTTTGTCACTGAGATTTTTCTAAACGTTTACATACAATATTACTTATTTTCCATTTAACAATAGTTTAAAATAAAAACATTAAGAGTTAGAAAGCTGTTATTTTTTAAAACATAGTATTTAATTAATAAATTGTACTAATTATAAAAAACATACATTATTTGATTGGTCACATTATATCCAGTAAAGGTATAAGTTACATAGATGTAAGAAAATTATCTATATTTTGAAACAAATAAAATTTCCTAATACTATTTACAATTAAAAACGGAAGGAGTAGTAAACAGTTTTAATGAAAATACATTATTTAAAATTTTTTCTTAATAAATAAAGAATTTAAGAAGAAACTATAGTTTGCAAAAGAAATAAATTTAAACTATTAAAAGGGGAATAAAACTAGGAAATATCCCTTAATTTTCTTCAAAAATTACAATTATACACCACTAGAATTAAAACACTGGTGTTTTGTTTTTTTTTTTGTTTTTAAACAAAACCTACATTTAATATTTTATGGGCTTGGTCCAATAAATATAATTAAAACAAGATTCATATATATTTTGATGAAAATAAAGTTTGGACATAGTAGTTAAGTTTTGGTTCATTTTAATTATAACTTCATAACCAAATAATCTAAATTAATAAATTCAACTAAATATCTTCTCATTTTTAGTGTTGTTTTAAACTTGGTTTCATATTATTATTTTTTCTCTAAATAATATTTTTATTAAAAAATCTCAATAACAATTTGAAAGCACTAACATTTTACCGTTTATTTTACGAGATAAACTAAATAAAACACAATTTCATAGTTTATAAGTCAACACTAATCACACTGAACAAGACACACTAATGTCAATGAATCTATAACATAAAAGGCATAGACAATTGAATTCATAGCATTTTCAAAAGTTGAAAATATATTATTACGTAAAACAAACACCCGCGCGGGCGCGCGGATCAAAAACTAGTCATAACTTAATTGTTCGAGTGATTTGTGTTTTAGTTAATAAAGGATATCTATATATTAATGTTACGCATATTCTAAAATTATATAATAGACATATAATTAAAGATAAAATGATTTGATACTCACTTCAAATCAGTCCAGGCTTTTTGTTTCATACATTAACAAAATTACATCTATAATTTAAAAACAATAACTAAATTAGTGTTTTTTTACTTTTGAAATATTATCTCCAAATCTATTAATATTTTAATTTACTAAAAACATCAGTTAAGTGAAAGTTATATTTTTAAATACAAGAAACATGAGAAACTAAAATTTTAATTTTTTTCTTTCAAAATTAAAATATCCAAAAACCTGATCCAAAATAACTAAACCCAAATTAAACGAATGCACCACAATCATCTCTTATTGAGGGGTCGTCCAGCTTGGTTTAATCACATCCGCTTCTTCAAATCCTTGACTTTAAACTATACCTCTCAACATCTGGTTGCACAACACCCAAAAAATCAGTTATAATCAAGTCGAGATTAAAGATAAGTTCTTAAACATTAATCTGATCTAATCATTAATCCGCAGAAAATTATATGGAGTGATAATCTATTTGTCTATGTTATTATAAATAGAGCAGTCTAAAAAATCATAATTTTGGTGGTTTCTATTGGAATTAATAAAAATAGAATGGCAATCATTCTTAACTCAGCTTCATATTTTGAGATTAATACAAAGATTGTCTCCTTTAAAATTTAACTATTCTATAGAATTTTTACAGAAAAATTTTTAGTCATCCATACACAAAGAATTAACAAGGAACAACTTTATAGTAGTACTATTTTCCTGGAGAAAGACATGTTTTAAACAATTAACAAAACCGTTTTCTTCAAGTAAGGGTGATTAATTTTGTTGTTAGTATATGTCTACTGATGATCACTAATTACAATATTCTTCCTAAGCCGAGACGTTTTGTTATTTCGCCCATGAACATTAACTACCAATTTCATCAAACAAAGACTGAACTAAACAGGAAAACCTCAAGCGACTTGCCAAATTCTCCAAAAAAAAGGTATTCAAAACCATATAACTACGCAAAATGATAGATTGTTGTTTTGTTTTCCAAAGGGTATAACTAGCATTCAACCAAATCCTAAAACCTTATGCACAGACAACAACATCTTAAGGTTGAACCCTGGTGGTCTCTGTTGCTGCCTATAGATTGCTGCTCCTATCTTGAGAACCAGGTGCTGCTAAGCAGCCATGGGATCCTCCTCCGGGTCGCTGTTCTCAGATCGCTGGTTACTGCTTGTAGAAGCAGACCCACCACCGCCTCCATTGCTGCCATTTGTTTTTGTCTCATCCTCCTCCGCAGTTGGTAGCTGACACCTACAAACCGGACAGGAGCTATGAAGCTCAAGCCATGGAAGCAAGCAGTGAGGATGAAAGCTGTGCTTACAAGGCATCTGTTTCCCCAAAGTTCCAACCTCAAAATCATCTAAACACACAGAACACTGCAGCCCCTCCCCTTGGATTTTGACACTAGCCAAAGCCTCAACAGTATCTCTCCGAGCAGGAGGTGTTCCATACCTGCTGGGATCAGTCTCAGTTAAACTCTCGAGAAACGTTTCGAATTCAGGACCGATGAAGTACTCGCTGAGAGAACCAGGAACAAGAGGAGGCAGAGAGTCAGAAACAGCAGAGCTTGGGACAGCGACAATCTGATTATAGGGATTGGTGACGATCACGCGTCCTCTTTCTCTATCAGCATCATCATGATCAGGATCTGCGTTGTTAGTCTGAGCAGCAGGTGCAAGTGTTAAACCAGCACGTGTTCCTTGAAGCAACTGGGCAACGGAAACAGGACGTCTTCCTCTTCTCCTAAGCATCTCTTGAAGCTGAGATTCCATATAGTCTCCTCCTCCTCCTCCACGGTGGTCAGTTACATTCTCAGGACTCTCAACAGTCTGGTTCCTTGCGGAGGAGTTGTTCGTCATTTCCATCAACAAGGAAGCCCAGACAGGAATGTCTGGTCTCCAAACATTGGTGTATCGTCGTTGTTGTTGTTCCTCCTGCTCCTGCTGCATCTCTTCAAGGAAACCGCTTTGACAAAAGGGGCATTTGATGTCAGCTTCCCTTACTGGAGTCACTGTTTGAGAGCACGTGTGGCACCAATACGCCGTCGTTTCGTCTTCCATACTGTTCAATAGCCAAAAACAAAGAAAGTCAGCTTTTTAACAAAACAAAGCAGCAAATCTCGTTGTAAGACAACACTTACATGAATCAGTTACTAAAACAAAGGTAGAGAATCAAAACCCTAGAGTCAGTCAGATAAAAACCCATTTCTCAAACTAAAAGATAAATCCAAACAATGTCCGGATTCAACGAAGGGAGAAACAACCTCGGAAAGGAAGACAAACGAAAGATGTGTTTTTTTTTCAAATCGTGAATCAGTCTCTTACACTAAAGCAACACAAGTCCCAGGAGATTATAAATACGAACAACCTAAACAATGAAACAACAAAATGCAAGAAAGAAAGTAAGCACCTTTCTTTCTTAAAAACCTTCGACAGTCCTCTTCAGCAACAAACAAACGAGAAATATAGAGAGCGATAAGTATGGGGTTTAGGGTTTTTATGTATAGACTACTTACGAAAGAGGGAGGGAGGGAGGGACGAGGAGGATGATTCTTCTAGATCCTTCTGCCTTCTTTATTTGTCTCTACTCTCTGCTGTTTGTCATTAATTACTCAGCTAACTACAATGAGGTCAGCTAATGATCTATTATTAATTGATTAAACTAAGAATTAGAAGATCACCTGATTAAATTAACCATCCTTTTTTATCTCGTGGGCTTTTTTTCTATAAAGAATTACATATTTATTTGGTTGGGCTTTTATTTACTACGCGTTGTCGTTTAATCCTTCTGTGGGAAAAATCAATCCGACCGTTAAATTAAGACCGGTTGTCCTAGATAAACCAGATTCGGTTTAGCGGGTAATTAATAAACGAAACGACGTCGTCTAATTGCGGTTTTGTGCAAAAACAGACCAGATTTGAGAATCGGAGATGAGTCTCTCTGTCACCTTGTTTAGTTTGTTCTTCAATAGTTTGTGTGTTTGAAAATCAATCGGGAAAAGCTATAAAAATCAACCGTAATAGCCCGTCGTATTTATACGTTTTCATCCATATTACGGTTAAGCATCTCTCTCTCTCTCGGAAAAAATAAACTTTCGTTGCATTTTGGATGTCTGTCATTTTCACTGCTCCTCCTAAGTATTTAATTTTTTCCATCCTTCAAATCAGAACTCGGATCTACACATTTTGAATGTAAGCTAGCTAGCGGAACACATATTGATATTTCTTTTAAGCCTCCCTTCCCTCCACGCTATTTAGCACTCACTTGTCCTTCTTGTGTCAGAATTTTGTATAGTTAACATCCAAGTTCTCATTGTCATTCCCATATGTTTCTGCACCAGAGGATGAAAGGATGGAAAACTTGTTGCTTTCAGGGCTTATAGAAGCTTATGCTCACATTATAGGGAGCAATCTGGTACTAACTATGCAGTTCTCTATGTTTCTGATCCTTTATTAGTACACTTCATACCAAACTCAACAAAAGGTTTTTGGCCGAGACCTCCACCCTTACCTCTGAATGATGAACTCTGCAAATTTAAGTCTTAGTGGTAAGTTCATCACTTTTCTCAAGTCTTAAGCAGTTTTCTTCCATACACATTCGTTTAATGCTTGTGTATCCTCACATAGTATGTGTGATAATGTCATTTGCCTCTTGTCAGGGATCGTTCTGCTTATTATCTTGATAAGTGGACTGTGTTGTATGGCAGAGGCATCGACACACACTGACTTAGATTCCCAGACTCCTCAAGAGCAGTCACATCTTTGCCCTTTCAAATGGGGATTGCTACATTACTTGATCAAGTGTGCATGTGATTATAAAAAACTTTGTATTATTATATCATATTCACTTATTTCTATCTTTTTGTCTTCATCGAAAAGGTTTGTAAGTACTTGTAATAATTGACAATGTTGAATTGAACAATAGATTTTGAAGTCTAGTGTGTTATTTTTTTACTTTTACCGTTACTGTTGTTTGGTCATTCATCTATATCATGCACATACATACGTACACCAATGATGGACCCCAAGAGAAATGTATTTATTGTGGCAGTGACTTAACTAAGAAGGCCCGTATATGTCTTGCGAGTTGCGACCCATTACCCATCACTACCTACTTATAACTTCCCGACCAACAAACCAGACACTAGTGAAATGAGAAAGGAGAGGTGAAGTATAGAGTTTCGACATGTATTTATTGTTTTGCAGAAACTAGATTTAGAGTTGTGTGGTGTAGGATGGGGTTTGAGAGATGAGAAAGGATTGGTGAAGTGGGACGTGCCAAAGAATCCTATGTTTAGGTCTCATCTAGAACCAGAGGCTGCGGCAATATTAATGTGGATTAGCAATTTTGATAATGAAAGTGATTCTGAAATGCTAATCAAGGTTTTAGAGAATCCTCAAGAAGGGCCAAAACTACATACATTCACAATGGAAGTGCTTGGTAGTTGCTACAAGAAGATGGTTTCAGCCTGCTTTTATTCCTTTGGAGGATGACAAGCTAACTAATGTGCTGATGCAATAGCTTATTGAGCTACTAGTGTCGGCCCGCCCTACGGGCGGGATATGATTTACGTATGATGTATAGGTCTATATTATCGTATAGGTCTATATTATCATATATTTTATTTGCGTGTGTTTTATATTAAGATTTGAAAAAAATGTATAGTAATGTTTATGGATGTTAAGATCTTTGGGCATGGAGAAAATATGTTTTAGTTCTTCTTATTGATAGTATGTTCGATTTGATTTGAAAATAATATGTGATAATGTTGCTTGCTTGAAAAAATGATATGTGCGAGGAAATAATTACCGAATGTCAACCGCATGAAAATTAGATGTGGTGTGCATGAGGTTGTATACTTTCGAATTAATATGTGTTAATTTTGTTTAATTTTTATATAATAGTAGAAAAATAATTAATTTTAAATAACTAAATAAAGGTAACCGGAGCATTTAACATTTTTCTTAATTAGTGTGACAATTTTAGAAAAACATTTAATCTGAAAAATTGAATATTATATAATACATGTGTAATTTTTTTTTATGTGTGAGTATAGTTTCAATTAGAAAAAAATAGTTGGCTAATATATATTATAATAAATGAATCCATGAGCTTTCATTTTTTGGTTGTTTAATTGTTTTGTTAAAATAATTTAATTTATGACTAAATGTTAATATTTTTATTGAATTAATAAATAAAATACTAATTGCAAATCTGTGCATGCTCCAAAGCGCAAGGTTGGCGGTGAGGCAGCTTCTTCAACTAAGATATGGTCAGTGTAGATTGGACCAGGGCCCTTGAGAGTGAAGTTTCTTGCCACACAGAGGGTTTTGTTTGTGGTTTAATAAGCGCTAACACTGATTTGGAAGGAGATAGCAGCATTTCCAGGATCTTGAATCCATGAGTTCAGGATACTGCCTTTGCAGTAATTATCAATCTGCTGGCTATAAGGTGTCCCAGAGATGTAACCTGCAACAATTGAATCTTTCTTACAACGAAATGCTAAATTTCCATTCTAATTTGAACAAAAACCTATCAAACAACATTAAAACATATCGTCATAAATTATCTCAGATATAAGAAGATAGCTTCATGGTACCGAATATTTTTAGTTCACCTTGTTGGTTGTTTGTGCGCCGACCGTACTCCGTACAGTTCTTTCTTTACCCATTTCCAACCTAATTTCCATCGTGGAAATGGAATGTGTATGTATTTCTTGAAGTTAGAACATGATAACCACACCTATATCAAACAATTAAGCAATTTAATGATTTGAAACCAATACGCAAGGACAATGTTTTTTTTTCTTTTTCTTGTACTTACAATATATTCATTAGCAGTCCAGCTCGTGATATCCGGTTTCACCCTTGTCTATAACAATCAGTGGCTTCTGTAAGTCTTTTTGAATGCGATCATTAAAAGAATCAATTCGAAAAGTCAACTATTCTCTTGTCAATTAATAAAAAAAAAAAAGACAAACAATAGCAAACCATACCCATGGAAACAGTCCTCTTCAGCCTTCAATTCGATACTATTATATTAACATGAGCTGCAGGAGGCATGATCAATAAACTGAACTGAGATACTCTCCGAGAGAGTTTAAAATAAAAAATTAGGATACAAAATATTGAGATTATACTTCAAAACTAAGATGTTCATGAGTTTTAAGAACAAAATACCTGAGGTCGAGGAAGAGCATATCCACACCCATCAACTCTCTGCTGGTTTCTAGCATCCCAGAATCTGAGCAACTGACGGTGCAAGAGCGTCCAGACTTCAAATCAGCAAGTAGAACAGAGGATACCATTAAACTGAAAAAGAGATTTCGAATGCTATTGGAATTGTGAAGATGATTCTCAAGGGATACCTTTTTATAGGTGGGGATCCACCGCTTAGATGAGGGATAAACACTATTGAATGAGTGATTATGGTTAAAGTGGATCGAAACATTTAAGATTTTCTTAATGATGATGTTGAACCACTGAAACTTGTAACGTTTGTGAGAAGATGAACCAGAAACGAAACAACACAGCATGAACCGACTTAGACGCAAAGACTTATTCACAAAACTTTTCTCCTTGAAAAGTTCAGATACTCTATTGATGGTAGAACTAATTAATTAGATTTCTTAGAGGATTAATAGCTCTAGAATTGGTTGTCGGTTTCACGTTTACAAAAAGAAGATGTCTAACGGATCAAATTTCTCTAGGTTTTGGAATATATAAAAACTCATTTAAAACAAAACAAAATAGATTTTTTTTTAATGTGAACACGACACATGTCAACTTCTCATGACACTAATTAGTGACATGGCAGCTTTAAAAAAGTGAAAACTCTTCTTTATAATAATAGATATCCTTTTGTATGTATCAACTTATCTTGGATAATACTCATGTGGCTAAAGACATGCATGGATTAACAAACTCTTTGTATTAGATATTAATATTATGGTTTGTCGAGTTAAACAACAAAAACAAGAACAGGAAAGATATTTGTCAATGTAACTTCTGGACTAGAGAGGCTTCAGGCACATCCATAGCTTTTTTTCCTTAATGAAGTATACATATTATTTCGTAACAAAACATTGAATAACTACTATAGTTTTCGTTTAATTTAAATAAAATAACTGATAACCTGTAAGGAATTGTAGAATATTTTCACCCAATGAAGAATTTGAATTCCAAGTCCGTAACTGGAAAAAATCATCTTAAAAAAGATAATCATGCTACGTGAAGAAAAAAAATCATCACATAAAATGTATAACAAACAAAATTCACCCACTAACTGAGATGCTTATTTCCTGGGGGGAAAGATTAAATGTTACAAACTGTATTTTTGAATATTTAGAAAACTGTGCAATAATCAGTTATTCATAAATTCTCTGGTTTGATGAAGAATAAGATAATTAAAAATCTTATCTCTATTTTAAATAATTAGATTTCTTTGATAAATAATATTTGAGAGAAATAAAATTATTTCTAATTAATATCAATATATTTTACAATCAATATCAAGCATAAACTGTGTGTAGTTGTAGAAAATAGTTAATCAGAATTTATAAAAAAAAACTATAATATTTTTTTTAGTTTTACCAATATTCTAAAATATCAGGGCTGGCGCAGAAAACAAGTGACTCAAGCGGTCGCTTAGGACATACAATTTTAAAAGGGTATATGTAATTTTTTATATTAAGAATTTTTGTTAGTGTTTTTTTTTTTGTTAGTGTTTGTATGTAAACATAAGTATAATTTTAATACTGATACTTGTAAGAAAATTTAACATTATTGAGTAAGTGTCTAGACAATTTTTAGATAAGAGATTCGCATTAACAAATGATTTTCTTATAATTATGATGAATGTACTCTGATGTTTATGATAATATTTAAAATATTGCTATATAGTTAATTTTATGAAATTATTTTCATTTCTTGTTAATGAAATTTAAAGTATGAGAAAGTCATAGTTGTAAATGACTTGTTTTTATGTTTTTAGTCGATTTTTTTTTCTAGGTTAAACAAATTAAAAATCGATTGTAAATATGTTTTTGAAGTTAACAAATTTTGCTTTAAAAAATTAAAACAGTTATGAATTTTTTATTAACTTATATTCTAAATATATATATATATATATATCTATGTTGTTAGATAAAAAAAAATTGAAAAATGCATGTTAAAATACATTGGACTGGCACTGTAAAATATATATCTTTTTGAAAGTTCTGGATGTTTTTTTACAGGAGGAGATAACATACAGTATATTCGTTCATCAACGGAAAATAAAAAGGTTAATTGACATCACGTACTAGTGTACTCACTTTTTTGAGAAAGAATACTGTATAGAACGTTGCATAGATATTTGGGTTAACCTTCGGTTCATCCATTGGTCTATGTTGGCGTTTTTCTCCAAAACGTGATAATATTGTTTTAAGGTCATCTCTCCTTTCTAGTTTAGTTGTTTCTGATTAAAAAGTACTGTAGTTTTATAGCTAATATAATTCAATAGATTGTAAGAAAAAGACATTTTTACCAAAAAAAAAAAGAAACATTTTTAACAAAGAAAAACAAGAAAAAGAAAGAGACGTTGAAGAGACTTTTACTCTAACCATAGACGATAACAAGTGAGATTGCGTTGTCCATTGATGGATCCATCGTGGCAGGTGGCCTCTTCATTGCATTTATACTTTTTATTCTGCCAAGTATTCAATTATTTGGGTTAGATTAGAAGTTTAAAACATTCTTTTTTGTTTTAGAAGTTTAAAACATGTTGTGCTATAACTTGATTCCGCAGATAATTTTAGTGGAAATTAAATTTATAAAGATTCTTATAATTTTCAAGTCTTGTATTATTAGTTTAGTGATTCTTATATTTTCACTAAAGTTTAGTGTTATTGTATGATGGTTTTGTAATTCTATACAAAATCTTTTGTTATTAAAAAAATTTAGATTTTAATAATTTTACAAATCAATTAAACAGTAAGTGTTATTGAGAGTTATATTCTTAACATTTTAACTCACATAACAAGATTTTGAGAATACTTCATATATCCTTTGGATTCTTAAATCATTATAATACTTTATTTTTATAGATTTTCACAATATACAAAATTCTTTACAATTCTTTCCAAATTTAACAAATCTCTCAATTCTTAAAATGGACAAACTATATAGAAATCTAAGTCCCATTAACACCCCGCATAGCACAATCTCTTTATTTCAGTCAAATAGAACTTAACATATTTTTCTAATTAATAGTGATAATAACATTCAAATAGTTTAACCTGTAGAATAAATTATGTTTTAGATGAGTGTTAACCAATGCCAATGAAAATATAAAGAAATAGCATAACTAATAATCCTGAGAATTTTCCAAAATATATCATTGCATGTTAAAAATAACTATCAAGAAAAGTATAGTATAATTTGGAAGCGGAATTACAAAAACAGAGAACATGCTAACTCTAAACTTATAATAATGTTTATAAAAAGGTATAAGACAAACTACTATTATCATCATGAAACGTTATGCTTCATGTTGTTGTCACATGGGAGTTTCATCAGTAGTGTTGTATTTGATTGATTCTTTTGTATAAAACAACAAAGTAAGAAAAAAAAATCTAGAATTAACTATATTACTCGTTTTTATATTTCTTTGTTGTTGTTCAATAATAGGAACTATTCTGAACTTACATCTTGATGGTGGTGAAACCACATTACTAGAAGAAACTATTATGTTACATTTCATCTATACATATTAGTTTCAATGAATTTCACTTAAAAGTGAGAGATGATGGTAAGCTAGTAGTAATTATCCACACTAGCATTCTTACTGCTGTAATCACATTGCTGGCAATTAGCCAATTAGCACATATATATTGTGTGGTTAACAAATTTTTCTTCTGTTACACTGAATGTAATCAGTGTCAATATCATATGATTTACTAATAACTATGTAAATCATAATACAGACTAATAATCAGTATTTGTTATTAATAGCGTATCTTATAGAAAAAGGTAATATCTTACGTGAATAATCGGTATTCGTTGATGATAATTTATTCTATCGAAAATATTAAAAGTAACTATTTTTAAAAATGATTAGTTTTGGTATTAGTCACATATTACTATTTGGTGATTTATAAATATCTAGACTATGACTTTAAATTGTTTATAAAAATTAATACAGAACTCTAAAATAAGCTCTAAATTAATTTTTTGGAAAAGGAGAAGATAAAGCTCTAAATATTGACAACTTTGACTAAAAAAACTCCCAATGACAGTCAAAGTAACAGCATTTTCAGCACTATTGCTCAAGTTAAAAAAGTTGAATAGTGATTAATTCTTCTAATAATAGTTAATTTAAATAATTATTGTACCATTTGGTGATATTGACAAATGTTATATTCATTTACAAAGTATATATATGGCACCTGCAGTTTGATAATGAAAGAACATTCTCTCCAAGTTTTCTTGTCCTCAAAAAGTAAAAGATAATCCCTAGATTTTCGCCATTGATGAGCTCTGACCCCTGCAGTCTCACAACTTCCTCCTCTGTTTCCTCTGTACAAGATCAAGATTTGGTTTAATGGAGGGGAGAAAATCCAAACCGGTTAAGAATCTACCGGAGACAATCCACTCACTGCTCGGTACGAAGTCTCATTTAACTTCAGCTTGGGTCAAATCTGTCTGCAACATCGTCAAGAACGTTTCTTCCTCTGAGATTGCGTCCAAGGAAGAAGACGACTCTGTTTTCATCCAAGTACAGAGCATCAGAGGTCTTCTCTCGGATTCCTTTTCTTTTTTAGAATTTTTTTTTCTATCTTTGGATTTTTGCTCTTCAATTTATTTTATTTTCTTCTGAATGAATTTCTTGTTTTCTTGTGAAAAATTAAAAATCCTTTGGTTAAAATCACCTACTTCATGCAACGAATATCAGCCGTTGGATTAGCTGTTCTCATACTGTGACAATCATCCAACGGCTATTTGATTATTCGTCCTTACATATAATTTACAATATGAATGGGTCCAATATTCAAGAGAGTCAAGAGTTCAATCGCATAACAATAATAGTCAAGAGAGATTTGCCAAACCATGGTTTATTATATAGAATTAAATATGAGAATATATGTTTTATTCATAGAATATTAAGTTCTGATTATTTATTAATGCTCTGTGTACTCTGTGTTATGGTTACAGATCAACTCTCTGCACTAACAGTTCAAGCAAATGAGCAGAACAAAAGAAGAAGACAGATTCTTAACGAGTTTTTGGACCTTAAAGGGAACATTCGTGTGTTTTGCCGAGTCAAACCCTTAGACTCCAAGAACATGAGAGCACCAGTTGCTTCGGATACAAGAAACGTGATCCTCAAGCTAACAGAAAGCAAGAGGAAAACCTACAACTTCGACAGAGTTTTCCAACCTGATTCATCTCAAGGTTAGGTGGCTTTCATCTTCTTTGAGACTTTTCCTACTATGACGTCTCTTACACGGCTTCCTTATACATGACACTATTCAAAATGTGCAGATGATGTTTTCTTAGAGATTGAACCGGTAATAAAATCGGTTATAGATGGCTACAACGCTTGCATTTTTGCTTATGGACAAACTGGTACTGGGAAAACATTTACAATGGAGGGTCTTCCGGCATCTCCAGGTGTCGTTCCTCGAGCAATCAAGGGACTGTTCAAACAAGTGGAGCAAAGCAATCATAAGTTTGTAATAAAGTTTAGTATGCTTGAGATTTACATGGGGAATCTCAGAGACTTGCTTGTTTCTCAAGGAACTAAACCCATTAGTCCAATACCTCCAAGGTAAATAATAATATGTGTGAGAATCTTCACTGAGGAATTTGGTTTTGGACTCAGTGTGTTTTGTTTCTCTGTTTCAGTCTTCTGCTTCACACAGATGCAAAGGGAGAGATTGATATAGAGAACTTGGTGACTCTAAAAGTGAATGACTTTGATGAAGTCTTCAAGTTATACAAGATAGGTTGTCGAACTAGAGCCACTGCCTCCACTGACTCTAACTCTGCATCCAGCAGATCACACTGGTAAGAAGAAACTCAATGTTCTTTGCTGTATGTTATTGTTACACATTATGTTGTCTGATATAAAATCATTGAAACAGTATGATCCGTGTGTCGATAACTTGCGCTGGAGCTTCTGAGAGACGGCGTGAAACAAACAAGATATGGCTAGTGGATCTTGGAGGAAGTGAGCGAGTGTTGAAAACTAAAGCCACTGGTCGACGTTTTGATGAAGGCAAAGCTATTAATCTCTCTTTGTCTGCTTTAGGAGATGTTATCAACTCTCTTCAACGCAAGAATCCTCACATTCCTTACAGGAACAGCAAGCTCACACAAGTTCTCAAAGACTCTCTCGGTAACTAACATCTTAAAAAACTCTTGATCTTAGCTGAAATGTTTATGTTCTCTTCTTGAAGTTTGGTTCTTGAGTTTTTTCAGGGCAAGACTCAAAGACATTGATGCTTGTTCATGTCAGCCGGAAAGAAGATGATCTTTGTGAAACAATATGCTCTTTAAATTTCGCAACTAGGGCAAAGAACATCCATTTAGGTCAGGATGAATCAAAGGTAACTTGCATAACACGTTAGGTAACTTTTATAGTGTTAACACTTTCTGATGGATTAAAGCTTCTTTTGACACGTAGGAAGAACAAGATAAAAAGGAGGCAGTGATGATGAATCTGCAGAAGATGATGGAAAAGATCGAGCAAGAGCGTGAGATAACGTTAAAAGAGATCAGATCTTTAAACGAGACATTAGAGAAACTCACTGGTAAGCCTCATGTTATTGAAGAAACAGAAGTGAATGAGATAAGAGAAGAGGTTCAAGTTACTCCAAAGTTAAAGAGAAACAAATCAAGACGTGTTTCAGATGACTTACCTAGCTTCATGAGACCAACAGCTAGTAGCAACAGAAGGTTATCAGGGACAGATTTTAGCGTAATCTCTCATGGTTCAGGTCTTAAGTCCAGAAGGAACTCAATGATATCTGTCCGAGCTGAATCTATGTGTCTTCCTATGAAGAAGAACGGGTTTGATTCTGTGTGTGACTCATCAGAGAGGAGCGTCTCGAAGTCTACTTGCGTCATGCTGCGTCAGAATTCAGCTGATGATGCAGCAACGGTTGATAGTCAGGACATATCTGAATGTGATATCAAGTTGGTTGTGTCGGAACACAAGCCAAAGGTACAGCAGATGGGCCCCGGATCTGTCAGAAAATCTAGTTCTTCAAAGATGGGTGGAACAGAGTTTTCTAGGGTTAACAGTTGGCTTCATTCGCAATCCGAAAACAGAAGTTACTTGCTTCACAAGAAACAACTTCCTGCGACACCTTCCCCGGTTAAAGCACGCAGTCTAAGCAGAAACAGATCGTTGGAGACGTCATCTCCAAAACTGGAAGATATAGAAGAGTCCAACACAGAGGAGACAGGGATTAAACCTACACCGATGCTTAAAGATCTGTTTGAGCTGCAATGTCTCTGTTCTTCCGAAACAGAGGATCAGATTCTGTCTAAATACCCTAATCCTGATAACGACGGTGACAATGATTCCCAATACGAAGAAGTTAGCCAACACATAGACACTAATGCATGGGAGCCAAAATCTCAGAGAGGTTTGGCGTTCCAGGAGGATATAACTCCACCATTGCTTAGGCCACAAGAAATATTGAGCGAGAGAGGTAAATTATTTGGATTCACGTTTTTGTTTTTAGTGTTTTATTTGTAATGTTTCTGAGATATTAAGTTTTTTGGTTGCAGGAAGAACTCAAACGTTTGTGGGGAAGCTTCATGCATTATGCTTCTGCATACTTATGGCAATAGGGTTTATTGATGTGGGGTATGGTAATGACTTCTTCAGTGGGTTGACGAAGTAAAGACAAAAAATTGCAGGGAGTCTTGGTCCCCAAGAAAATGATCCAAGTTTAGCTTTCTCAATAGATATTGTATTATTTTTTGAATAACCTGTCAATGATTCTGAGTATAAGACAATCAGAAAAACTTGTTATGTCTTGTTTTCTGGGGTAATGTCAAAAGGTTTTGTGTCTTTTAGAGAAACTTTTGTCTCCTAGAGTCAATTTTTAAATTCATTTTTATCAGGAGTCAATGCGGCGGCGTCAGGGGAAAGCCTTCTCATGAGGTTATTGATCACGAAGTGGTGATCATTTTTCATTTGCTATTCTTCTGTTTTCAATCCAATCCTCATTGAACAATAGTTTCTTATGTGAACTGAGGAATCAAAACTTGATCTGTGATTGTGGTTAATGATAGTGTATGAAAGAACATGACAAATAAATTTTAGACACTGTTCAAAAAAAAAATTAATGATATATTTATGATTTAATAATTTTTTTTGAAAAAGTTAATAACTATGTTTGATGTTTCTTTAAAACTATAAGTTCTAATTTAGCAATATATCTAAATTTGTTTTTAAAATATCATAATTTTATCTATATACTTCTCAAAAAATCTTAATTTTTTCTTAATTTTCTCTTATTTTTTTCTTATTTTTTTATTTTTATATTTGGAGCCATGTTCGTTTACACATGCTATTAGACGGCCCTGTGAAAGAAGTTTCACTGGCAGTAAACATTTGTTCCACTTCCCCTCATTTTTCTTGTTGGCGACCCCTAAAACACCTATTGAGTTATTCTCACATTAAATCAATTTTTTTTTACTACTTCAAACGGGCATAATTGAATTATATGACATCAAATCATAACCAAGTTCATTCATATGGGAAACAAAATAAAGGTTTTAGTCATTGAGCCACTACTAGACCCTGCACAAGAACGGACTCAAACTCTGAAATTAGCAGAAAATCTCAAAAGAATATGGGAAGAAACAAATTCTAAAAAATGGCAATCCCCAAAATAGATGGAGTCGTAGAGGTCAAAAATGAATAGTCCTAATATGGACGACAGAGAGAGCGTAATGAGAGGACCTAAAGAAACGAGAAAACAATAACCTGTATTTGAATGAACTATAAAAACGTCATTTAACAACTGAAGAACAAAAAAAAAAACAAAATTTAAACCCTAAAAATATAATAAAACCCCCAATACAAAAAGTATAAACTTTATTAATCATATAAGGTTCATTGTCAATGAAGGGTGGGGTTGAACTATGGGCCGTGTGCCTATGTCTCGCGACGGCGACCGTCATGATGGTCCAAGCGGAGGATCCTTACTTTCACCACGTGTGGAACGTGACGTACGGAACCGCGTCTCCTCTCGGTGTTCCACAACAAGTCATTCTCATCAACGGTCAATTCCCTGGTCCTAACCTCAACTCAACTTCTAACAACAACATCATCGTTAATGTCTTCAACAACCTAGACGAGCCTTTCCTCATTACATGGTACTTTTATTCATAATAAACCGCTATCCAGCTAGAGATGTCCATTTAGATAATTTACTTTGATTATTTCCCTATTAAAGCGAACTAAAAATGGTGAAAATGTTAGAATAAGTTTTTTAATATGTGCAAAATTGTATACTAGCAGTAATTTAGCTCGCTTTGATTCAAAGTTCTAATGCCTACCAATAGAGACTCACAAATCAGTTTTTATTTGGAAACAAAAATATTTATAGGAATGGAATCCAGCATAGGAAGAACTCATGGCAAGCAGGGACTGCGGGAACAATGTGTCCTATCCCACCGGGTACGAACTTCACATACCATTTCCAGCCAAAGGATCAGATCGGTAGCTACTTCTACTACCCAACCACGGGAATGCATCGTGCCGCGGGTGCCTTTGGTGGCCTCCGTGTGAACAGCCGTCTTCTTATCCCAGTCCCATATGCTGACCCTGAAGATGACTACACTGTCCTTATCAACGATTGGTACACCAAAAGCCACACTCAGCTCAAGAATTTCCTAGACAGTGGCCGTACTATTGGTCGTCCAGACGGCATTCTCATCAACGGTAAGGCTGGGAAAGGAGACGGTTCTGACCAGCCTCTTTTCACACTGAAGCAAGGGAAAACCTACAGAATCCGGATATGTAACGTGGGTCTCAAGGCATCTCTCAACTTTAGGATACAGAATCACCTGATGAAGCTTGTTGAAATGGAAGGCTCACACGTTCTCCAAAACGATTATGACTCGCTTGATGTCCATGTTGGTCAATGCTTTGGCGTGATCGTCACGGCAAACCAAGAACCCAAAGATTACTATATGGTAGCTTCCACAAGGTTCTTGAAAACCCCTTTGACTACCACAGGGCTCCTCCGCTACGAGGGAGGGCAAGGTTCTGCATCTTCTCAGCTACCCGCGGCTCCCGTTGGCTGGGCTTGGTCTTTGAACCAGTTCCGCTCTTTCAGGTGGAACTTGACAGCCAGTGCAGCTAGACCTAACCCACAAGGATCTTACCATTACGGAAAGATTAACATCACTCGCACCATTAAGCTCGTGAGCACTCAGGGAAAGGTCGACGGCAAGCTCAGGTACGCGCTGAATGGAGTCTCTCACATAGACCGGGAGACCCCCTTGAAGCTCGCTGAGTACTTCGGTGTTGCCGATAAGGTTTTTAAGTACAACATTATCTCCGATAGCCCTACCTCAGATCAGATCAAGAACATAAAGATTGAACCCAATGTTCTCAACATCACTCACCGCAACTTCATCGAAGTCGTATTCGAGAACCACGAGAAGAGCGTCCAGTCTTGGCATTTGGATGGCTACTCTTTCTTCGCTGTAGCGTAAGTGACACTCTACATCCTTTTCTTGAGCTACACGTTAACCAAATTACAAACCCTAATTTCAGTTTTTTTTTTCATTAAACAAAAAAGGGTTGAGCCAGGGACATGGACACCAGAGAAGAGGAAGAACTACAACCTTCTAGATGCAGTGAGCCGACACACAATCCAAGTGTACCCCAAGTGTTGGGGTGCAATCTTGCTCACATTCGACAACTGTGGAATGTGGAACATTAGGTCGGAAAATTCCGAGAGACGATACTTGGGACAGCAACTCTACGCAAGTGTTTTGTCGCCGGAAAAATCTCTCCGGGACGAATACAACATGCCTGAGTCAAGCCTTCAATGTGGTCTTGTCAAGGACAAAGTTAAGATTAGCCCTTATGCTGGAGCTTAAATTTTTTCGTTTGTACTTTTATTTGAACAAAAAAAAAAAGGTTTGTTTTTTCTTTTGTTGAGACCGAACCGAACGGATTAATTTTATGTTTTTTTGAGTATTCTAATTATTTAATTCAAGTTTTGAATTTGATTTCAAATGATTAAATTTTATTCGTATGTACATGAATTAAAATGTATCCATTTGTCATCGTCTTCTTCTCTACACTATGAGTTAATTAGACTTTGATAAATTTAATTACTTTGTTTTGGCATTATCCTTCTCTAATTTTTATCTAATTTAATCGTATTCATCTTAAACTTGGTTTTCAACTATATATGTTTTTTTTTTTGAATAGCAATACAGATTACCCCATTGTTTGAAGTAGCAGTACAGTCCAATTAATGATAAGTGTATTGTTTGAATAACAGTACAGTCTACCGCATTGTTATTTCATCAAAAACGTTAAAATATATAAAAAACGAAATACACTTAATTGCTTTCTCTTTATTTTATGTACGGAAGACAATTATCGCAACTAAACTCTACATAGATTGAAAACTATCAGTGAGAGAATATATGAGTTCTATAAAAATGTGAAAAATAATGTTTGTACTTAAAATGATTTACAAGTTTGGTAGTTGTAGGAGTGATATGATACATCAATTATTTTGTAGCAAGTGACACTACAAGAAAAATGGGTTTTAATAGCAGACCGGAATAGCGTTTTTTTCGATAATGCTATGGTTGACATACGCGTGTTTTTAATATAGCGTTGGTTAATTATTAAACGCTATGTTAAAGTCTCGTTGATTCGAAACCAAATTTAATCGTATAGACGGTTATATATTATAGCAAAACAAAAGTAAAAGCGTTATGGTAGAGATACGCGGTAATGCCCGAGATACTTAGAAAAAATTTGGCTCCTAAAACATTTGGTTTCCAAAATATTTAGGGTTTTTCCTTTGGCTCCATTTTCGTTTCTCTTTGCCTCCACTTTGCTCAAGATACTCGAGCTCTCTTTCCCGATTCTTCAATCTATTGTATCTCTCACTCCATTCCCGATTCGTAAGAAACAAAACCCCTCAAATTGAAATCCATTCGCGTGTTAGGGTTCTTCCACTCAGTCCAATTCTGAATCAATCGATTCTGAATCAATCGAAGGTTAGGTCGTCATAATCGTTTTATCTCTTTCTTAGAAGTGATATAAGGTTATTGCATGTTCAATTGATTCGGTTTTATATTCTCTTTTGCAGGGAGATTTCGTTGCAAGTTCTTCGGCTTAAGGTACCTCTTAAGTGATTTATTGGTTTCTCTTCTATATTTTTTGCCAAATGATCGACGGATTTACTTTTCTTCTAACACGATTTATTTCTTCTGCAGGTGAATCTAAGCAAAGTTGAAGAGATCTTAATAGGTATAATAAGCCACACTAGATTCTTTAAAATTTAAGGTTTTGAATTGTAGTTTCGAATTGATTAAGTGAGTGTCTTGTTTGCACATCTGCTCGGAGCTGTTATACCATGGATAAATCTTGGGTCTGGTTACCAAGGTATAAACTTCAAAGCTCTATGTTTTATAAATATTTTTGTGTTTATCTCTTTATTATGTTAGTGTCAGTGTTAATTTCTCACTTGTTCTAACTTTGTCAACAGGAATAGCCTTGAATATGAGAATGGAGCTTCTGAGTTTGTGTCTTCTGCGTCAAGACATTTAGGTGATCCAGCTGAGATGTTCTGCCCTTGTTGTGATTGCCGCAATGTCTGCCATCAATCAATTGAAACAGTTATCGAGCATCTGGTGATTAGAGGGATGGATCAGAAGTACAAGATTAGTAAATGTTGGTATAAACATGGGGATACTAGGGCTGATAACTTAACTGATGTCAGATCGGCTGGTACTGAGGCGTACGAGTTATTCAGAACAACATTTATGGCAACTGAAGGCCATCAAGAATCAGAGCAGGAAAACGCAGCAGAATTTGAAGAAATTGAAAGTCCAGAAGAAGCAGCCTTCAGAAAGAAGTTAGATGATGCAGAAACTCCATTGTTTTCGAAGTGTGAGAAATACACCAAGGTTGCTGCAATCATGGGTCTGTATAGGATAAAGGTTAAGAGTGGGATGTCTGAGAGTTATTTTGATCAGCTGCTGACATTAGTTCAAGACATGCTTCCCATAGAAAATGTGCTACCCAAGTCTACAGCTGAGGTGAAGAAGTTTCTTAAACAGTTTGGTTTTGGATATGATCACATCCATGCCTGCAAAAATGATTGTATTCTCTTCAGAAAACAGTATGAAGAATTTCAGAGCTGTCCAAGGTGTAGTGAATCAAGATGGGAGAGGGATAAGCACACTGGTGAGGAGAAGAAAGGGATTGCAGCGAAGGTGCTTCGTTATTTTCCAATTAAAGATAGGTTCAGGAGAATGTTTAGGTCGAAGCGGTTGGCTGAGGACTTGTGTTGGCACTCCAGTAATGCTACTGAAGATGGATCTATGAGGCATCCTGTTGATTCTTTAACCTGGGTTCAGATTAACAACAAATGGCCCGAATTTGCTGCTGAAGCAAGAAACTTAAGGCTGGGTATTTCGACAGACGGCATGAATCCGTTCTCTCTCCAAAGCACCAACTATAGCACATGGCATGTCTTCCTTGTCAACTACAACATGGCTCCAACGAAGTGTATGAAATCAGAGAACATCATGTTGTCACTGTTGATTCCGGGCCCTACCGCACCAAGCAACAACATAGACATATATCTACAGCCATTGATCGAGGATTTGCATGATTTGTGGACAGAAGGTATTGAAGTTTATGATTCATTCAAGAAGGAAAGTTTTACTTTAAGAGCTATGTTGCTATGGAGCATCACTGATTACCCTGGTTTAGGGACACTTACTGGATGTAAAGTTAAGGGGAAGCAAGCGTGTATTGTCTGTGGGAAGGATACACCTCATAGGTGGCTAAAGTTTAGCCGGAAACATGTTTACATGGGGAACAGGAAGAGGCTGATGCCTAGTCATCCTTATAGACGAAGGAAGAGATGGTTTGACAACACTTTGGAGCATGGTACTGCAAAGCGTATTCTGAGTGGAGCAGAAATCTTTGACAGTCTGAAAGACTTCAAAAACGATTTCGGGAAAAAAATTCATAAGAAGAATAAGCGGAAAAGAGACCAAAACGGTGAGGAAGATGATGTGTTAGCTGAAGAGCATGAAGAAGATGATGAGATATGGCGTTGGAAGAAAAAGTCAATATTTTTCGACTTACCATACTGGAAGGTAAAATTATTTTAAAAATTATGCTTCTGATACAAACTTTTTTAGACTTCTAGTTCTGATTTATACATGTATACAATATTGCAGGATATGCCTGTCAGGCATAACATAGATGTTATGCACGTCGAGAAAAATGTATCAGATGCGTTGTTGTCTATTTTGATGAATAATGCCAAGTCAAAGGATGGACTCAAAGCAAGAAAGGACTTAGAAGACATGGGAATTAGAAGCAATTTGCACACAGAAGTAAGGGGTCAGAGAACATACTTGCCTCCAGCTTCGTACTGGCTTTCTAAGGAAGAAAAAAGGAAATTCTGCAAACGGTTATCCAAATTCAGAGGCCCTGATGGATATTGTGCTAATATAGCAAATTGTGTATCAATGGATCCTCCCAGTATAGGCGGCATGAAATCACATGATCATCACGTGCTTATGCAAAATCTCTTTCCTGTTGCATTGAGAGGTTTACTACCAAAAGGACCTCGGGTAGCAGTGACTCGTATATGCAGCTACTTCTCCAGACTTTGTCAACGCATTCTTGATCCAGAGAAGCTGCTTGAGTTAGAGTCAGAGATTGTGGAAACTATGTGCGAGGTTGAGAGATTCTTTCCGCCTTCATTGTTTGACATTATGTTCCATCTTCCATTGCATCTAGCAAGAGAGGCACGTTTGGGTGGGCCAGTTCACTTCAGGTGGATGTATCCGTTTGAGAGATAATACATTTCAACATATAGTTACAAATATATATATATATATATATATATATATATATATATATATATATATATATATATTGCAAACATGTAAACTGATTGCGTTTGTATGATCTTGACATCTAGGTACATGAAGACTTTAAAGGCATATGTCAAGAATTTTGCTAGACCAGAAGCTTGTATGGCCGAAGGTTATCTAGCTGGGGAATGCCTAGCATTTTGTATGGAGTTCCTGCAGAAATCTGTTCCAGTGGAAGAATCAATTACAAGAAATGAAGATATTGAGTCATCTCAGAATGTTCTTGAAGGTCGACCATTGCATAAAGCTACAGAAGTGACTCTAACAGATAAGGAGAGAGATATAGCTCATCGATATATCCTTATGAACTCTGCAGAGATTGATCCTTATCTTCAGTAAGTCAAATTCTAATTTATTTTTACATGTTTTGAATCATCAGTTACTAACACTAACATTACAGAATGCACTTGGAAGAACTGCAAGCAACGGATGTAAGATGCGCCAAAAATGAAACCATATTGTGGAAACAACATACAGAAAAGTTTACACAATGGATCAAGGAAAAGGTTTGTCTATATTGGTGTATACTATCTGTTTTGTTTCTTGCTTTTGCGTTTTTAAAATTATGTAATTGAACATATCTGGTTGTTGCCATTATAGATACCAAATAACTCGAAGGACCATTCCGAAAGAGTCAGATGGCTTGCTTTTGGACCAAGGAATGTTGCCAATACATACAAGGGATTTGTAGTTAACGGTCATAGATACCATACAAACTACGTTAAGAGGAAGACTCAGAACAGTGGAGTAGCAAATGAGTCATTCTCGATGTGCAGAGCCAGTGCCAAAGATTCAAAGCAAATGGCAGACATGGTATCATACTATGGAGTGATAAAGGAGATTCTTTTGATTGACTATCACATGTTTCAGGTGCCTCTGTTCAAGTGTACTTGGGCTCATAAGGGAAAAGGAGTAAAAGAGGAAGACGGGTTCACACTTGTAAACTTGCATACGAATCAGTCAGCGTTTGTTAACGATCCATACATACTGCCAAGTCAAGCTAAACAGGTTTTTTATTCAAGAGAGGATGATACATCTCCTTGGTATGTGGTTATGAGAGCACCACCGAGAGGTTACCATGAGTTAGAGACAGAAGAGGTTATCAGTTCAGCAACAATATCAGTTCAGCCAGAAGAAGACATTGGAGATCATTCATCTGATGACGAGAGTTTTTGTGTTAGGAATGATTGTGAGGGTGTACTTGTAAATGAATAATGATGAGTCTGACATGTTTTTTTGGTTTCAGGTAAACTGAGAAAATGAATTCGCAAGCTGTGAATAACAAGGTCCGTCGTAGTAAACGGCAAGCAGGCTTAGATGTTAGTCCGGAAGTGTCTCTAGCTCAAAAGAAATCGAAGCAGAATGCTCAGCATGTCAGTGTCACAGAAGAAGTGGAACAACAGTCAGTGCATGTAGCAGAGGAAGACGCAG
>CAKOAT010064043.1:278094-391365 GCA_932364175.1 Eruca vesicaria subsp. sativa | reverse complement strand
TCGTATATAAATTAATAATTTCAAAATTAATAATATAATATACAGAATAAACAATTGCATATAATTAACTGCTATAATAGTATTAATAATAACATAAATAAAACGCTACAAATAAATAAATAACAGCATTAAAGACACGCTATTAAAAACGTATTAATTGCATTAGAACAAACGCTATTGTATCGGAAGCAAATATAGCGAAGCAAAAAAGCGCTATGTAATGTGCGTGACCTATTATCACGGGCGATGATACAGCACTTCGAAAACCGCTATGGTATTGTTATATAGCGTTTTTCGTCCGCTAACAAAACCCATTTTTCTTGTAGTGTGAATGACCACGTTCGCAAAAACACACGTAGTACCGAACTATCCATATCGGGCCGAAATCAATAGCAGGACCGTCTAATAGCATGTGTAAGTGGAGCGGTCGAACAGGGCCCCAAAATATAAAAATAAAAAAATAAGAAAAAAATAAGGAAAAATTAAGAATTTTTGAGAAGTATATAGATAAAATTATGATATGTTTTTAAAATATTTTGGTTCTTATGAAAATATACAACCTTTCAACAATTTTTTTTTCTTTTGAAAATACACAATTATTTTTATAATGAAAGATGCAACTTTTAAACTAATATATTTCAGTTTATTATGAAAAGATACAATTTTTCAAATATTCTTTTGTTTTTCATGCAATTGTCCTAAGAAATGTTTTTTAGACATAATATATTTATGGCATTAGCATATATTTTTTCAAACAACATATCTTTTTACATGAAAGAGTCATAAGTTTTCATATTTGAAGGATTACAATCTTTCGTTATAATTTTTTTTTTCTTCTATTGGTCTTAATAATTTTTGTATACTTAAATTAAAATTGCTATGAGCAGTTATTTTTTTCAAACAACACAGCTCTTTAATTTGAAGAGTCATACTTTCCCCTAATTCTTGATTTTTAAAAAAAAATTTGAAGAGTTTCAATCTGGTGGTTGTAATTGTTATGGTCCATCTAAGGGTTCTGAAAATGTATTTGGTTGAACTTTTTTTTTCCTCGCAACTCTTGAAAATATTCATTTTAAAACAAAACACAACTCTTGATAATCTATCAATGTACCTTTTCATAAATAGAACATTTTACAGATGTAATTTTTAAAGAAAATTTATGTGTTTTTTTCTAATATAGGTATGATTCTTAGTACTCTTGAATGTAATGTTTGATTCATTATATAGTTCTAAACGATATTTAAAAATTTAATGTGATGTCTGCAAAAAATAAATTAATAGGTTTAGTTTCAGTGAAACTAAACTACCATATCCAAACCAATATGACTATAAGAAAACAACCTTTTTTTTTGGTAATCTTTTATTCTTCTTCTGATAAAGTAAATTTTTTTTTATATTTTTCTTACCCAGTTTGTCTGGAGTTACTGAGTCTCATTGTTTTAAAAAATGTCGTTCTTTGTATGTTAATTACAGTGTTTTAAAACATATTATATTATTTAATCTTAAAAGTTATAAACTGTTCCATCAGTTCAACAAATTTTAAAAGTTTGTTTTCTCATATATAAAAAGATAAAACAAAATGACTGCGACTTTAATATTAAAGTTTACTTAATATTGTTATGCTAAACACATAGTACTTAAGTTTACACATTTTCAAACACAAATTATACTTTCACTCATTTATTATATATAGATTATTTTTAAGTTTTGATCTTCATACAAAATAATTAGTTTACTAAATGATTCAAAATGATTAATTAACAAATATAATTTACATAAAAAAACATCCTTTCTCCTGCGCGTTTACGCGTGGGGTGGTTTCTTAGTATAGATAAAATTATGATATTTTAAAAACAAATTTAGATATATTGCTAAATTAAAACTTATAGTTTTAAGGAAACATCAAACATAGTTATTAACTTTTAAAAAAAAATTATTAAATCATAAATATATCATTTTTTTTTTTTGAACAGGATCTAAAATTTATTTGAGACGGTCCTGATCAATAGGGCCGGTATTAGGCCTAGTATCATCACAAGATATCATAATCACCTCCCAACAACAATATTCAGTCATGTACAGGAATTGCAAGAGATCATCTTGTAGGAAATTATAAATGTACAGAGACACAATAGCGTGATTCGATTATACAAAATAAAAATCAAAGAATATGTCGGGAATTAATTTATATATGCAAATAGCCAAATAGATTAGGGATATGGACATATTGATACCACAGACTTGAGAGGAGCTGACAAGGATCTTGACGTGCATGTGCATGTCGCGTGCAACACTGATGAAGTGAAACGGTAAAAAAATATATTTGTTTCCTTATTTACTATTTCCCCTGCTCGATTTGATCTTCAATTATGTAATAATGTAATGTAATCTATCACACAAATTTCAGTTTCATTACATTTTAATGCAATGAATTATATACAAAACTTTTTTTCAGTTCAAAAAATATATATAAATAAAATTTAGAAACTACATGATCAAATAACATTTACGAAAACTAATATATCAATTTGAGAAATTACAAGTTTTGATCCAGAACCTCCTCATAATTAAATAAAATTTCGAAAAGTTTGCATATGTTCAAGGTTTTGTACTCGTTTAGGAAATGTAATGGCTAAGGATCATTTGTGATCAGAAAAAAAAACTCACTATTATTATATCTTAAAAATGCAAACCTAATGTTTAAGTCCAAAGAATTGTTAATTAGGAACAGAAAGAATGTTCGTACAAGTGATATTAATTATAGAAATGGCAGTGGAGAGTAGGAAGGAAATGTCTCATTCCAGTATGTCCCATCCAACGTGGCAGAGAAATAAACACAAAATAAATTTAATTAATCGTATGAAAAGAAAAATCAAAGTGAGAAAAGGCAAAAGTGTCAGCCTTTCGTCCAATCTTTTGGGTTAAACTTCCAGCCTTCCCCGTCCCTCATTTATTTCATTGCGTGCTTCTTCTCATTTCTTCTTTTTTTTTTTTAATTTTTATTTATATATTATTTTCAATCTTTGTTGTTTAATAAATCAATCACTGTTATTTTTTTCCTTTTTGACTGAATCAATGTTGTTTACTTATAAAATTAGTGTTCGTGTCATCTAGTTAATATTAGAATCAGCTTGATCTTTTCTGGTTATTCCTACTAGATCATGTTACATCTACGTGTGTTGATGTTGCTGTCCTGTAACTATTCATCATCGCATCATATAAACTACTCCTATAAAGCACAATAAATTTTATAGTTACTAGAACTTTAAATGCCAGCTACAGATCCTAAAAACAATCTAAATTTTGATAGTTGAATCCATCAAACAAATAAAACCTTTTATTGAGGTTAAAATTGATTTACGTTAATGATTGATTGTAATGTTTAGTCAAGTTACATGTATCATAATAATTGAAAAGACTTGTCATAAGAAAGTAACTAATAATATATTTAGTGCAAACAGATACGTATGGGATCGCTATGTGTTATCCAGATAAAAAGCACATCCATCTCATTTGTCCTTATTGCCGACTACTCTTCCTCTACCAGCTCCTAATTATTATTTTTTTTAAACGTTTGACACTGTTTATTTTGATTACTTATAATTTCTGTATTTGTATTAAATTGATTTGACTTGGATAGAACAACTTTTCCATGCAAATTTAAACACAAAAGACAAGTTAAAAATCCAATGAACGAAACTGGCATCATTATGGTTTTGTTCAAGTTCAATAGTGTGCAATGCATGAATTAGTTATAAACAATTCAAAAGGAATGAACCATTCAAGAACATTTATAAAAGCCAATTTGATACATATACCAAACGAAAAACAGTTTATATCTTGAACTTTGAAAGCATCTTTCCCTTGGTAGAATTATGCATGTAAAATTTTATATTAAAGAAGTATGTAAATGCACATCTCATGCGATAAGATGCTTTGTATTTATGGTACGAAAAGAAATAAGGAAGTGAGCAATAAAGTCTCCAATCCAATGATAGATGCTCAAATTATATACAAGCACTCCCATACATTTATAATACTACAGAAAAGGAGAGAAGGAGAATCCTTTCACTTGAAGGGTCAAGGAGAGATCGTTTGCAGCATTTCCATTTTGGTAAATCCAATAAGTGAAAAAGTGTAATAATTAGCAACTTGGGAGTTAGCTTTTCGATTTTGCAAGCAAAGCTACTTCTCTTTTCTTTTATTTTGTACATCCCTAGATATTCACAATCCCTCTTCTGATATCCTTTCAGTACGTAGAAGTTATAAATATAATTATTTACTCAATACTTCATAGATTTTTTTTGGGTCAAAACAATATTTCATGGATATAAAATTTGTAAAATACAAAATAACTTTAAAATATTAAAAATTAATTGTATTATAAAACAGAGATAATATGATTTTTGTTGGCACAGATGATAGTATAATTTAGTTATATTATTTTAAAGTAAATTATAATCTTTTTCCTTGCTGTTTTAATTTCTTTTAAATCTCGTAATTTGGCATTCTCGGCATCAGAATCCCAATGAGAATTCCCATTTTACGCACCTAAATTTTGGAACCTATGAGCATAATTCCTGCAAACGCATCAATTAACACAGTGGGCCATGTTCACGATCCACCGCACAAATATAAATATACACACATACATAAGTATATAATATCCTGTCGACGAAGACGTGTGAATGCAGAAAATATAATTTACTGTTTAATGTATGTTTGTTTTTATCTAACTAGTATCTATCGTTTGTGTGGAAATCAATTCATTTATTTTATTTAGTACACGTCTATAAATGAAAGAGTCTTGTCTGCAGAGATATAAATCCAAGAGGGAGGGAGCTAAATTTATACTCCATATTAACCGAAACCGTCTTAGTTTTTTACATTTTATAGTGTAAAGTTGAACTGAAACAAGAGATAAGATGAGAAGCTCATCATAGTAAAAATATTAGAGTATGTTACAGTGTTTATGATTAGTAAACTAATGTGACGTTGGAAACTAAATTACCATCAAAAACATTTGAACAGGTGAGTTTGTGCATTTCTTAACTCAAAATATTTATGTTACGTGAGACTAAATTAATAAAACTAAACCTTAAAACTATAAATAACCCTAAAACCGGCTTGAGGATTCTCATGGACCCTTAAATTGCTTGGTCGGTCCATCTCAACTTCTATCCACAGATTTATGCTATATATATGATATGCGTGTAGACACATATGCTAAAGCTAGTGTTGATTATATTTATAAAATAATATTATAATAATACAAGCAATATACCTTCAGGTCAAGAGAAATGATATTTATTATTACCCATTGAAAAAGACTCATTTGATCGAGAGAGAAAAAGAATCTATCATATGAACCAAAAAAGCATCTTTCTATCTTTTCAAATGTTTGCTTCTTTCAAATCCTCTAGCTCCTCCTCCGAAGATGCCACCACCGATCATCCTCCTCCTCTTCCTCCTCCGCTATGCCTCGCCTCATCATCTGCCGCAACGTCCGCCGCTCATCACCTCCGTCGTCTACTATTCACAGCTGCAGATTTCATCTCTCAGTCCAACGTCTCAGCCGCTCAGAACATACTCCCAATCCTCTCCTCAAACTCTTCCCCTCACGGCGACTCCACGGAGCGGCTCGTCCATCTCTTCACCAAAGCCTTGTCCGTACGGTGCGGCTTGTCTGAAAACGTTGCCACGTGGACAACGAACGAAATGACTACTAGTAGCTCCACGGTTTTTACAAGCAGTGTATGCAAAGAGCAGTTCTTGTTTCGGACCAAGAAGAACAACAACAACAACTCTGATCTCGAGTCTTGTTACTATCTTTGGCTGAACCAACTAACGCCGTTTATTCGGTTTAGTCATTTAACGGCGAACCAAGCCATCCTCGACGCAACGGAGACAAACGGAGGTTTACATATACTAGACTTAGATATATCGCAAGGACTTCAATGGCCTCCGTTAATGCAAGCCCTAGCCGAGAGATCATCATCAAACCCTAGCAGCAATACTCCACCTCCATCTCTCCGCATAACCGGATGTGGTCGAGACGTAACCGTATTAAACCGAACCGGAGACCGGTTAACCCGGTTTGCAAACTCTCTAGGTCTTCAGTTTCAGTTTCACACGCTTGTGGTCGTTGAAGAAGATCTCGCCGGTCTCTTGCTACAGATCAGATTGTTAGCTCTCTCCTGCGTACAAGGAGAGACCATCGCCGTCAACTGCGTTCACTTCCTTCATAAAATCTTTAACGACGAGGGAGACATGATCAGTCACTTCTTGTCGGCGATCAAGAGCTTAAACCCTAGAATCGTGACAATGGCCGAGAGAGAAGCGAACCATGGAGATCCTTCGTTCTTGAACAGATTCTCAGAGGCTTTAGATCATTACATGGCGATATTCGATTCGCTGGAAGCGACTTTGCCGCCGAATAGTAGGGAGAGGCTAACCCTAGAGCAACGGTGGTTCGGTAAGGAGATTTTGGATGTTGTGGCGGCGGAAGCGGAGGAGAGAAAGCAAAGACATCGGAGGTTTGAGGTTTGGGAAGAGATGATGAAGAGACATGGCTTTGTGAACGTGCCGATAGGAAGCTTTGCTTTCTCTCAGGCTAAGCTTCTTCTTAGACTCCATTATCCTTCGGAAGGTTATAATCTTCAGTTTCTCAACGATTCTTTGTTTCTTGGCTGGAAAAATCGTCTTCTCTTCTCCGTTTCATCGTGGAAGTGAGTTAGTAGAGAGGGAGAAGAAACCTAAACTTAGGTTTAGTAGAGAAAAAAATATCGATAATTTTTGGTGTTAGGGCAAACAAAAAAATGATTTTACAGATGACGTCGGAGCAAGGTGGCTCCGGCGAAGAGTGTCGACGGCAGAGGAATCTTGGGATGTGTGTCGTTTTTTTGTTTCTTGGGAAGCTCAAACAAAGAGACAACCTAATCTTTTGTGTTCAACCTACTAATATCTAATTTTTCAAACTCAATCTTAGGTGTATCGTTTTAACATATATAATCCCATTTTGTCTCTTTTCTTTTTCATTTTATTTGATTAATTAGTCGATCCACTCATGTTTTAGTTGCATTTTAAGATTTATTATATGCATCCACTGATCAGATTTAAATGTATTTTACATTTTCTACATTAATATATGATGATGATAAGTTTTTATGGTATTGTTGAAAAGAAAGTTTGTGAGGGTAGGTGAGAGTTATATTAACTAATTGGTTGAAATTGTCCGATTTAAATTAGTCACGTCATAGTTATAAATTTAAAGAGCTTAAAATTTGTGGAAATGGCCTTCTATTTGGACTCAACCGGTTTAATAATATAATCAGCACGAAAGAGTTGTTAATCTGTCTCTTCAATCTTTTGAGAGATTCCACTTTCGCATGCTCTTTTTAATTTGTTTTCTAATTATTTTAGATTTATATGACCGCCCTCTTTGTTGCACAAGTCTACTGCCTCAGCTTTTTAATAAAGTTTTCGATTAGAATGGAACATTGTAGCTTTTACGATCCCTTTGGTCAATCCAAACGATCAAAATACACAACAACTTTCTTTTTTTTTATCACTAATCCATCATGCCTCCGAAAAGAACTCTAAATCAATTTTGAAATAGTTGACCATTACTAGTTGACTTTAATATATTAGTATATCAAGATCATTTCAATAACCAACGGTGTATTGTGCCAGTGGTCTATGGTCTAGTGTTTAGAGTTGATTCTATTTATTACGTCTCTAAACCGATTTCGGTTGGGTGAAATAATTTACGAAATGTTGCCAGTATTAGAACTGCTGGTCCCGGACATAGAGAAAAATAGGGTAATTCCTCCAAATTTACAAAACAGTTCGTACCAATACACGGCTCCTTAGTCAAGAGTCAAAATGTTTTCGTTAAAAATCTTCAAATCTTTCTTATTTTCCAGAATTTTCATATATTTCAATCTTTGATCAACAAGATTCATTTTTGGTATCCAATTTATCTCCAATAATGATTTTTTTTTTGTTGAAACTATTTTTGGAGAAGGTTCTTAAGCCGATATTGCTCTTGGTCTAAAAGAGAGACCACTAGATCAGTAAGTATAATCTTAATTAGTCCAGGTTAAAAAAGTCATGCTTCTTATATATGGTTTCAGTTTTTGATTTGAACGTATTTACAAATATATTTGAAAACATTTCTATGTTTTGTTGATTTAGCAACATCTTATTAATAAAGATGAAACCAAAACACAGAATCTTACCAATTAAAGATAGATATAAATATATAAATAAATTTTTAAATGCTGGACTATATATTCATTAAATGTAGTTTTATCACTAGTTGTAAGTCATATGAAAGACTAACTCTCTTTTACGTCGACGAAAGCCTATATCTGACCAAACTAAAGTTAATCTAACTAATACTATCTACCACTAAATAGTATCATAATCCTTACTTGGACAACTAAGAAACCACCATTTGGATGCCAAAAGAGAAGCGATTTGTTTTATTAATTACTAGAGTTAGTGTCGACAAAAGAAATCTTAGAGGAATAATCAAACAGCCACTGGTTTCCTCTTGTTTCCCAGTTCTTTTTCATTGTCGAGTTTTAAAATGATGCGTTTTCGTTAATTCCAAGAAAGGTACTGATCGCTTATTTATAATCAAAGTTATTAATACTCCCTACTTTTATTTTATTGGAGAGAGTAGATTAATGGGGTAAAAAAGGGATGTGTCTTTGGGGAAGAAACAGGTAATGAAAACCCTAAAAGGTGCCGATTTGTCGGGTGAAACAAAAGCATCAAAGTTGTCAAAAATAAAACAAAAGGGTGTGTTTATTTATACTTATGTTAGATGCTGTACTAAATTTAATTCGTATGCAAATGTGTTTCTGTTTAGTAATTAATCATGCTAATAATTTTTAGTTAATGAAACACAAACACACAAGTCGTAGTTCATTGGTATCTCTTTCGTCTCTTGTGTCTTGTTGCCTCCCATGTCTTCCCCTTTTTCATACTATTTTGTTCACTCTTTGCCCTAGCGCATTTGTTGATTTATAAATATATATATATATATATATATATATATATATATTTGACTAAGACACTACACATATTTATACACCTGCACACGCGTCTAGGTATGTCTGAAATCAAAATGCAGTGATCGGATTTTATATTCGATCTTTATGATCAACGATTCATCAACCATATACACGAACACGAGTCCTGCACCATGGTACATAACGAATAGATGAGAACTTTTTTAATCGAGTAATTTCTACCGGCATTTCCCTATACAGTATACAGCTCTACTATGCTTATATACAGATTCGTTATTAATATCTATTTTTACTGATTAGTTAGTACATGTTCCAAGGTACATATCTACATTACAAATTATAAGGAGTATCTTTTTTTGAAAAAAACAACCAGTTATTTCATAAAGTCTACTATATGCTAATATAGGAGAAGACATTAGTGACAATGTTAAATATACACATACAGTATATAATAAGGAATTGATAACACATGTATCTTTATATTGACTGTGAACGATACATTATTATCCCCACACAGCCACACTTTTTCTCAGATAGTTTATCAAACATCAAATAATTATGACAAGACGGTGAAATTTAATATGAAATGAAGATGACGTGCGTCGTCATGAGCTGAAAGACAATTTTGCGTGTGGATAGAAACCAAAACTTCACCCAGCAAATTAAGTTGCATATAAATAAATAAAAATTTGTAAATATTCAGAAATTAAAAAAAGTTGTATATTCCAAAGAAAAAAGGAAGAGAAAATGGATCTAGGGTTTTAGGTGAAAAAATATATTTCATATGCCTACTGACAGAAGCAATCCCTCATGCTCTTCTACGCACACACCCACTCTCTTTTTACTTCCATCCATCAATCTCAGTTTTCTTTCTTGACTTTTTACCTTTTCTATTCATATCAATTTTCGAATTTTATATTAGAGATAATTTAGCAAATAACCAAAATCTCAATAAAATGTAAGAATAAAATTACATCTGATAGCATTTTGTCTTGTTCTTTCCAGTTTTATCCTCCTTTCTAGCCGTTTGACGGTAGACAAATATTACATATAAATGATAAATCAGTAAGATAAAAAATTAATGAAGTTTTGGGATTGCTATAAAAAATAATGCGACGGTGGTTGTTATCGCAATAGGGGTGAAGGTGAATGTCGTAAAGTTGGTGGTGGTTACGGAAGAAGCAGTGGGGAATTTGGAATATGTAACAAAGGTTGCAGATCTGGTGATGTTCGTAGTAACCATGATAATTGTGACTACGACAGTGATGGCTAAAGAAGAAACAGTGATCATAGATAGAGAATAAATCGTATCATAGTTTACAAAATGATATGGAACATGTTAAATGCTCGAATCTACAACTGCTTGAATGATTATATGTATCTTTCAAAATATTAAACAACATATATAAAAACTATAAGCATGCGACTATAAGAGAGCATACAAATATCTGCCACAAAATTGAAAAATATGGCTAACTACATATGTGTATTCAGATCACAAGAAATTTGTATTTGTATTTTTTTAAGATTCTATGTGAATATTTAAGAGATGTGATGTTTTGTTGGAAAATAAAATATGACTTGCTAGGATACATATTAGAACATTGTAATGAATTAAAGAAATCCAGTTAACGAATAAAGAATTGTAAAGGAGAAGACAACACTCTGGTTTTCGGGTGTTCGGTTTGGGAGACCGACACGTGATGTTAATTCAGGTTACATTTGTCGTTAATTTGCAGATAACTGAATGCAGCTTCTTTGATTTAATTAAAACAGAAAATGGTTATCTTGTTCTCTTATTAATTAACCAACTAATCAGTTTGACTATTTAATCAATTATAAGTCAAATCTAAAAACACTCACCAGATTTTAAGTGAATGCTGCCATGAGTGCCATCTGTAATAGCTTCCAATAGTGATTCAGAAAACAAAATACAGATTAAATAAATAATGAAGATAAAAAAAAAAAAATGTAGATCAAATAATAAGTTATGAAGAACAAATGTATATCTAACTGATCAACTACTTTATCGAATCATCGTTTTGACTGAATGTTGAAAAATTTAAAATTACGTAACTTAAATATATAAAACAAAATACAACTTTTTATTAAATGTAAATACAATTATCTGTATGTGTTATAATATATTTGTCGACAAAAAATATTTTTTTTATTGAATGTTATTGAACATTAAACTATACATATCCATAACTAATAATTGCATATAGTAAAACAATACACTTTAAAAAAACATGTATGAATACTTATTACTTATTGCAAAACATTATATAAAAATATGATTATGCAAATTAAATATATAAAATTTTCTATACATATATTATAGACGATATTAAGTAAAATATATTTGTAACTACCATGATTTTATAAAGGGACCCATTTTCTTTAATAACTAAAATCCGTTAGTGGGTCCATTTTCCTTTTTATCAAAGCCAAAATGAGACAAGAGAACATATACTTTGTAGAAGGATCCTGGTGGAAGGTGAGACCGTTTTGATCGATTAACTCCCATCCAAACCCACTTGCACTCGATGAACTGTTCCAAGCAGCCTCCACATAGCAATTAAATACATTTTCCGTTTGCTTTACTTGCGGTTATGACAATCTTTAGAAGAATTACAGCATGGATCAGAGGGTCCCGACCCTTGCCATTCACGAGCTAGCTTTAGAGTCTTTAGCGCAATCTATGTTTCAGAAAAAAAACTTATCTTCGAACACCAGTACATGCAACACTGTTTTGTGATCACCACACCTTTTACATGCGCCAAAGCATCATTTCTCACTTTCCAGAGGAAGTGTTTAAGCTTGGGAAAGCTTTTCACATACCAAACACAACTTTTCAAGTTGAATTCCTCCACAATAGAGTCATTGAGCTTTTTTTTTTCATTGAGCTTTGTGGTGGCGTAGTCCGATTTGGAACTATAATCACCCGATTTTCCATGAAGCCAGACTAGTTCATCTTTCATACCAGAAGAGCTTGGATTTAGCTTTCAGTTTTTCCTCATACTGAGGCATGAGTAATCTGATACTATGGCCTTTCATTTCGTTGTAGAAGGAATGATCAGATCACTCACTTTGCTATCTTTTGACTCTATAGTGGGTGGTCTGTCCTATATGTCGTTTTTGGCAGCTCGTAGACAGCCAATCATCGTCCCATATCGAAATGCCTTTGCCATCACCTAAAATCCATCCTAGTCCTGATTTGAGAACATAATCCCTTTCTAACCATGTGATACTGACTTAGGAATAGAAACGTTAGGATGTTTCCATCATGGCAGTACTTATTGACTAACGTTCGGGCTAATAAAGAGGAGGGATTCTCCAAGTAAGCTTTGCCAACATATGGCATCTCTTTGAAACCGAGCCCTCCAGTTTATCCAAACAACCCAACATTTTTCTTTTTAATTCTCGTTTTGCATCCCACCAAAATTTTTGTAAAGACAATTTGAATCTATTTACATAAAGATTTGAGAATTTTGTAACATATCATGACATATGTGTAAGTATGGCAGCCAAAACCGCTTTGAGCAATACCATTATTCCAGCACGCGATAATACTTTGTATACCACCCATGCACTCTTTGTCATATTTTATCCATAATTTTCGTAAAGATATCTCTCTTTTTCATTCCAAAGTATTTCCTTATCTTTACAAGGTTTATCAAATTGTAGGTTTAATAAATAATACTATACAAAATATAATATTTTGTATAGTACCCTCTCTGTTCCTAAAAGATCCTTATTCTAGTTTTTTCACACTTTTAAATAAAACACAATAAATTTGCATAGTTTTTTTTATTTATCTTTTTTCCATAAGTTTAAACCAATAAAAAATCAGTTAGTGCAATTAAGTTTTTTGAAGTTTACAATTAGTTAATAAAACATGCCTTAAAAATGTAAAAAATGGATCTTTTAGAAATAATTTTTTTTTTTAAAAATATGTATCTTTAAAGAACGGAGGGAGTATTTATCAGTTATGAGTTACTTACTTAATATACTAATTGATTGTTTTATCGACTAAAACCGATAGAGGTAACTAACATAAATTATAAACAATTAAAAATCATGATCTATTTTTTTTTATTAAAAAAAACATCGTCGAAAATAAAAAACTCAAGAGTTTGAGATAAAGCTGTCAAACGGGTGGACTGACCATTGGTTGTCCATATCCATATATAAATGGATCTACTTTGGTAACACCTATTTGTTCATGTAGATATTAAAGGACAAAGTTCACTAGACCAATATTGGATAATGGGCCTTAATAGATTTGAACAATATGAACATGGTCTATCCAATGGTCATAAATAATAACTAGGTCTCCAAAATTTTTTCATTTGATTCTCAAAATCAAAAATGTTTTTGCCAAATTGAGTTTTTGTTAAAAATCACAAAATCCGAAATTTCCCACCAAAATCACAAAATTCAAAATTTTCGTCAAAATCGTAGAATCCAGATTTTCCGTCAAAATCACAAAATTGAAATTTCCCGCAAAAATCGCAAAATCGAGATTTCCTACCAAAATCGAGATTTCTTGCCAAAATCGCAAATTCGAGATTTCCTACCACAATAGCAAAATTGAGTCTTCCTGCAAAAATAGCAAAATCAAGATTTTCCGCCAAAATCGTAAAATAGAGATTTCCTGCCAAAATCACAAAATGGAAATTTCCTTCCAAAATCACAAAATCGAGATTTCCTACCAAAATTGCAAAATTGAGATTTCCCTAAAAGTTACAAAACATATATTTTCCACCAAAATACAAAACCGAAAGTTACCACCAAAATCGCAAAGCTGAAATTTCCCGCCGAAATCGTGGTTTGGACAAAATCACAAAAAACATATTTTCCCGTCAAAATTACATAACCGGGGTTTAAACCAAAATCACAAAATCAAGTTTTTAACAAAATCACAAAATTAAATTTTACCGTTAAAATCAAAATTTTCTGCGAAATCACAAAATTAATTTTTTTTTCCGTTGAAATTGCAAAAAATTGAATTTCTCGCTGAAATCGTTATAATCAAGTTTAGTCAAAACCACAAAACACTTCTTCGCGCCAAAACCGTCAACCAAAAATTTCGCCAAATCTTATTTTATTCTAAAACCACAAAACAAGTTCTAACCAAAATCACAGAATCTTGTTTTCCCGTCAAAATTGTAAAAAAACATATTATGATATTTTAAATATTTAAACGACCTTTAAAGAAAATTTAAATTATAACATGTTTATTTTTATGGTCCTATATGGACCCCATGGAAGCTCGTGTTAACATAGGTGTTAGTGGATTTGGTCTCTAATGGATGCGGTCTTAATAGACATGGTCATTCTCTGCACTGCTCTTCCCTTTTAAAGGATGTCACAAACGCACTCAGTTCTGCACAAGGAATGCAGCATCATAAAAGATTCCAAGTAAAGTAAAAGGAATTGGAGAAACTTACATGAAGAAGAGAAGTGTTGGCCTGAGGCAGTACAAGTCTCGCGTGCTTCTTGTTTGGAACTTCTTCATCAACTCAGCAGTTGAAATGAAGGTTTAATTTTCTCAGGGACATAATAAACTTTAAAAGTGAAAATTTTAAGAACCAGGGACCCACCTATCTGTTCTCCTTCTGAGTTTGATTAGTGACTTCAGGGAATATGTTGAAACCGGTGTTAACGAGACCTTATCTTGTCTTGTGGAGTAGAGTTGTTGGTTTTGGATTGAGAATCTAACATAAAGCAATGATCAGAAGAGTAAACCGTTTCAGTCATGCAGTAAGATATGAAGTAAATTTATTCCACGCTTTGAAAGCGTGGATCAAAATCTAGTATACTTTGTAGAAGGATCCTGGTGGAAGGTGAGATCGTTTTTGATCGATTAACTCCCATCCAAACCCACTTGCACTGGATGACTGTTCCAAGCAGCATCCACATAGCAATTAAATACATTTTCCGTTTGCTTTACTTGCGGTTGTGACAATCTTTAGAAGAATTAGAGCGTGGATCAGAGGGTCCCGACACTTGCCATATCGAGCTAGCTTTAGAGTCTTTAGCGCAAGATCTGTTTCAGAAAAAGACTTATCTTCGAACACCATTAGATGCAACACCGTTTCATGATCACCACACCTTGTACATTCGCCAAAGCATCATTTCTCACTTTCCAGAGGAAGTGTTTAAGCTTGGGAGATTTTCACATTTCAAACACAACTTTTCCAGTTGAATACCTCCACAGTAGAGTCATTGAGCTTTGTGATGGTGTAGTCCGATTTGGAACTATAATCACCCGATTTGCCAAGAAGCCAGACTAGTTCATCTTTCATACCGGAAGAGCTTGGATTTAGCTTTCAAATCCTTCCTCATACTGAGGCACGAGTAATCTGATACTATGGACATTTCATTCCGTTGTAGAAGGATTGATTAGATCACTCACTTTGCTATCTTTTGACTCCATAGTGGGTGGTCCATAGGTCGTTTTTGGCAGCTCGTAGACAGCCAGTCATCGTCTCATATCAAAATGCTTTTACAATCAATCCTAGTCCTGATTTGAGAACATAATCCCTCTCTAACCATGTGATACTTACTTAGCAATAGAAACATTAGGATGTATCCATCACGGCAGTACTTATTCACTAACGTTTGGGCCGATAAAGAGGAGGGGTTCTCCAAGTAAGCTTTGCCAACATTGCATCTCTTTAAAACCGAGCCCTCCAGTTTATCCCAAACAACCCAACATATTTTTCTTAATTCTCGTTTTGCATCCCACCAAAATTTTGTAAAGACAATTTGAAAATCTGTTTGCACAAAGATTTGAGAATTTTGTAACATGTCATGGCATATGTGTAAGTATGGAAGCCAAAACCGCTTTGAGCAATACCATTTTTCCAGCACGCGATAATACTTTGTCTACCACCCATGCACTTTTTGTCGTATTTTATCTATGATTTTCGTAAAGATATCTTTTTTTTCCGGTCAGAGTGCTCAGACATTCTAAAGTACTTCCCTGTCCTTACAAGGTCTATTAAATTGTAGGTTTAATAAATAATTCTATACAAAATGTAATATTTTGTATAGAATTCATCATCAATTACAAGTTACTTATTTAATATACTAATTGATTATTTTATCGACTAAAACTGAAATAGGTAACTAACATAAATTATAAACAATTAAAAAACATGATCTAGTTTTTTTTTCTAAAAACATCCGCGAAAATAAAAAAAACTCTGAGAGCTTGAGAGCTCATCCTACTAAAGCAAAACCTTAGGAAATTTAAGGTGTCTCTACTTGAAACTCTGGTAGATGTGGTGTGCTTCTTTGTGGCCAAGAAAAGCTGGAGCTGCCAAAATCTGCATCAAATAAGAGTGATTTTTTTTTAAGATTTCTCTTTCTGAGGTACAAGATATATAATAGGGAAAATTTTGAGAAATGCATTCAAATAAGATTATAATTTGAGAACTACCCCATTGTTAAGTTTTTAGAGAAATACACTTATATATAATAAATTTATCAAATTACCTAATTTTAATATTTCTCAGTTCCTAATATATTTTAAAAAATCGTGTGAGAATCTACACAATATCTTTGTAATATATTTATACAATATATTTCCATATCATTTTAACATATTCTAATTATTTTATTATTTTGAAAAAAATAAAAGAACTCAAAATGCCATCTCGTCTTCTCTATCTTCTCCATTTTTGATTTTTTTTTTCTCATCTGAATACAGATGTTTGTTGATTCATGAATCAAATTTCAGATTTTAGTTCTGCATCTAATTTATTCTGACAATAATTCTATTTCTTTTTCTTTTAAGAAAACCACATGTTGCATTTGGCTGGAGTTTAGGAGAGTGAAATATAAATAAAAATTATGGAAATTTATGGTGAATACAAGAATCATTGTAAAATAACATATCTATCTTAAACACACATATTTATCTTAAATATAAATAAGTAAATTATTTTTAGTTTTGGATTTAAATGTTAATTATTGAAATATCTAGTTTGGGTATAAAAAAATATATTCACATTTAAGAAAGTGTAATTTTGAAAAAAAAAAATAAAGGCAGTGCATTTTTCAAATTTCAAATTCTAAATGGGGTATTTTGCAAATTATCCCTAATCATGTGAAACCAAATGGCATTACCTTACGAGCTTTGAACTTGAGAATCTTAGCCAACAACTCTTCCTCAAGCTCTGAACTGCTCTTCACTTTTAAAGGACGAGCTCGTTGGGATGTCACAAACTCAGGCTCTTTAGGTCTGGTCAGTATGAGCTTAGTTCGGTTATGCACAAGGAATGCAGCATCATAAAGAGATTCCAAGTAAATTAAAAGGAACTAGAGAAGCTTACCTGAGGAAGAGAAGTGTTGGCCTGAGGCAGTGACAAGTCTCGTGTGCTTCTTGTTTGGAACTTTTTCATCAACTCAGCAGTTGAAATGAAAGGTTTAGTTTTTTCAGGGACATAAACCTTAGAAGTGAAAAGTTTAAGAACCAGGGACTCACCTATCTCTTCTTCTTCTGAGTTTGATTTGTGACTTCAGGGCATACGTTGAAACCGGTGTTAACGAGACCTTATCTTGTCTTGTGGAGTAGAGTTGTTGGTTTTGGATTGAGAATCTATCATAAATCAATGATCAGAAGAGTAAACCGTTTCAATCATGCAGTGAGATATTGAGTTAAGCTTGCTGAAATTGATAAAAAGGGGAGTCACCTCATGTCTTGATCTTCTTCCATCATCTAGCTTTTGCCTTTTGATGTCCTGAATCAAATTGGTAGTGACAGCACTCGTTTCCCTGCAGTAAGGCATCATCATCAAAACATAGCAAAACGATTACTAAGAGTCCAGATTCGTGTATCATAAGTGGTGTCAGCCACCTTTTCACACTTTTTCAGATGACCTTCTTTGGGCCTAAATGCAGATGGATTCTTCAGCAAGTTAGCTATCTTTCGAGCAGTTTGCTGTTTCTGCGTTAGGAGGAGGAATGTTTTCCTTGTTTTCTATCTTCTCTCTAACATTACTATATATGGAATGAACATCCTCTCAATCTCACTCAAACATCATTACACAAACTCCTAAAGAAAGATAAATAAGTAACATTTTATCTGAGTCCTTGGAGCTGCTGCTGTGAGATGGTTTAATTGTAACATCTTCTTTTTTGGCCTCAGAGATAGTATCCAATGGTTCAGACACTTCTTTATCCTGCAAAGTTGAATCTTAAGCAAAAACATTCCTGCTTGTAATGTAATCATATCATTGATTTTAAGGCAAAAACTTTGTGGGATTGACTTCTTCTTCTTCGCCGATTAAAACCAGAGCTCCGCTCGGCGAGCCTCATCTTCCGTCTCTCCATTAACGAAATTAAAATTTATCTAATAATATGAAAACATTTTACATAATGAAAATCAAAAATCCTTTAGACTACATTTCAGAACAAGAGTAGTATATTTGAAACTTAATGAGGCTATATATTTTACACTTTTTCACTAATTCTGCATTCTTAAAATTAGTTCAATGCTAAGCAACCACACTTAAATTTAATTTACAGTCAAACTTTGATTAAAAGAAAAAAAAAAAACAAACAGATTACACATTCTGCTGAATCATTTTTGTGAACGAATTTAAAATTTATAGTACAATACATAAACTGGCGACTCGACGAGCTTCTTCAATGGCGTTGCGGCGTGTGGAACTCCCAACCATCATAGCATCCAAGCTCACACCCATCAAAACACAACGTGAGCCACGGTCTCTGCTCGCAGATTGTAGCTGTGACCGTCTCTCTCCGACCAGAAAACCGTGTCTGTCCCAATCCGAGCCAATGGAGACCCGCAAATGACGGCTTACTTAGCCATCTCAGTGCTCCCGTCGTCAAGCTCACACAGTTATGGACATTGAGCTTCCTCAACTGTTTGCTACCTCCCTCTGTTTGTCTTTCCCTTGTGGCCAGCAACTCGATCGAAGAATCTGTCACGTGGAAGCAACTCTTGAGACTTAGCTCTGTTAAAGCCTTGCAATAACGAGTGATTGTATGGATGGCTCTGTCTGAGATTCCTGGCATGTGGCCAAGATCAAGCGTTGATAAGGTTCTGCTGATTGTTCCTTCGTTGCTCAACAGATAGGAGATTCCTCTGTCACTGACTCTCTTACAGCCGCGGAAGGATAGTTGCATGATGGGAACATCTGACTTACCGAGTGCAACCATGCCACTATCGGTTACATCAGCTCCTGCGAGATTCAGAGAAGTTAACTTTCTGAGTGCTGAGACAGTGTTGAGGCAAGAATCAGATATACTTCTGCAGCTGCCTAAGTCAAGCAGCTCAAGATTGGAACACAACCCCAGTTTCTTGACGGCTTCGCTGGTTATGAGAGGGCACGTGGAGAGTCTGACCTCTTGAAGAGAACAGGAAGATCCTGTGACATCATGGAATGCCAAATCAGACAAGAGGGAGGCACCTCGTACTTCAAACCTTTTCAGGTTCCGGCATGAGTGAAGGAGCGATGCAAAACCAGCGTCGCTGACTCTTGGAAACCCACCAAGCCTCACTGACTCTAAACCTTTGCAAGCCTCGGAAAGAAGAAAGATACCCATGTCGTTGATTCTCTTGAACGATATCTTGCGGTTGTAACAAGTCCGAACTAGAGAGAGGCTTGTGAGTTGCTGGCAATAACCAAGAGACTGAAGGCCAGTGTAAGTCAAGTCATTGTCGGGAAATGGCTCTTTTTCAGGACGGTCTTCAAGGTCCAGTTTGACAAGTTGAGGAAGAGATCCTGTGATAGCTACGATAAGCCTGTCAGATATGAGGTCCAGGACAAGAGACAAGCTTTGCAAAGCAAAAGAAGGTGAAGGAGAAAGCAAGGCAGTATTAGATAAACAACTTCCAGTGACTTTGAATCTGTTCATGAGAAGAATAGCCTCGGACTCAAGCAAAGGCTGTAACCTTAGAGATTTGAGAGTTTCTGGCAAGGAGAATCTAACTGACTGGAAAGCGGTGGCATCAACTAGGATACCTCGGATATTGAGTTGCAGAGACTGCAAAGCATCACAAGAATAATAAAACCCAATTCAATTTCACACTTTCTCAGCTTCTTCTGACCAATGCCTCAGGCAAGCTTTTAACAAATTACCTCCAGATACGGACACCCGTTAAGCATTTGCGTCAGGTTAGCTTGAAAAACAACTGGTGAATCCAAATCTGCCATTTCCAGTGTAAGAACCCTGCAATAACATGAACCCAAAAAATCTTAGATACTCACCGTCACACTTAAAAAAAAAAACAGCTTAAACTCAACTCTTCACATACTTCTTGTCAAGAAAAGAGCTCATAGCTGATACTAAATACTTCCTCCGTTTTTCATTCTCGTTTTTTTTACATAGATTAAGGAAATATTTAATTTTATATGTTTTGAAGATAAAATCACAATTATCTATACATCTAATCATTTTTCAACTAATAGAAAAATATAAAATTATATAAAATTAATAAATTTTGCCTCCAAAACTCTAAAACCACACTTAATTTGTGACCAAAAATTAAGCCTAGAATACAAGTATTCTGAAACAGAGGGAGTACCTAAAAGGCTTCACCACAGACTAATTAGCAAGTGAATTCACTTCTATTAATAAAAATGAGGATCATCTATGATCTACCAATTAGTCATATATATTCAGAAAAGAAGAAAAAGGAGTTGACTTTATGGCCAATTATTCCATTTCTAGTCTATCAACAAAGCACTAGAATCATTGAGCTTTAAATGCTTAAAACTCAACTCTTCACATACTAATCGGCAACCGTCATAGCTGATACTAATCATTGAGACACCTACGAACATCAATTTAAAAAAAGGAGATTTACCGGAGATTGGGGCAGAGAGTGCCGATGGAAGAGAGCACGGTGGAATTAAGAAGTGAACACCTTAGCAAGTGAAGTTCCTGGAGGTGTGGCCCAATAACCCCACGCACAGCAGCGACGCTGAGGCGGAGACAATTCAGCGTTAGGCTCCTGAGCCCGACGCAACCACGCAGCACGTGATTCAGAGTTTCCTCCTCCGGCGAGAAACCCTACCAAAACATAAATTCTATCAATTTTCAATCTAATCGGAGTGAGAATCATCGAATCGGGAACACTCACGGATAGATCGAGAGCGGTGAGAGAAGGGAGGACGTCGGAGACGACGGCGGAGCGGAGCGTGGTGGAAACGCATGCGACGGAGCAGAGATTCTCGAGATCTAATCGCTTCAGTATCTCCTCCGCTAACACAGTTTTCGTCACTTCCTCCATCCTCAATGATCTCTCTCTCTCTGATTCAATCAAGTTTATTCAATCTTCTTTACCCTTTTGACATTGATTAAAAGTGACGAGGGGTGTTTGGACGCAGATTTAATCATATCCTTACCAATTTTTAACCACCGGTTTACTACTAAAAAGTAGACAACCTGGTAAAACCCGGTTTGTGCTCTTTTAATCCAAATTCACGGTTTAATGTTCCTTTCCGTTTAAATTGGATTAATCCAATAGTAGACATCGACGGCGGTTTGATTTCATATGGTTTATCCGGATCTATAATCTCTCGTATGATTTTGTTTTTGCTTTTATTCACAAATTGTCTGCAAATTTTAGAATAATTTTAAAATATAATGTAATATTATTATATTTTTGGTATGATATAATATGTTTTTAGTTTTTCAAACTGAATGTGAAATTTTGCTATATATTTTCTAAATAAACAGATTTTAGATATTTATTTAGTTTAGTTATTTGGTTAATTTTTAAAGTATCAACAGTATTTTTAATATTTCATTAATTTTTTTTATCAAGAACTATATATGGCTGATTAGGATTTTAATTGATTACGAATGTAAGTTTATTTTTAACATTCACATCCAGATCATATATATATATATATATATATATATATATATTAATTGGTTTGTTGATTAAGTTATCCATCTAAAATTTATTAAAATCTAATAATATGAATGATGTGACAAATAAATCCACATTTGAAACTAAAGTATATATAAAGATTATGAAAAAGAAACAAAACTTTCTATATGTTGATTCCCATTAGTTTAGTAAATTTCTAATAATAATTTTCATATAAGATTTATTTTATATTAATTTATACATTAATATGCATCCATAGTAATAGAGTTTGTATTTAATAGATAATAAAAAAGTTTTATATTATGATATAAATTAATTCTAGATGGTAGAAAATTTTAAAACAGAGCAATCTTATATATTAAAACAGAAGTCATAACCTTGATGCATGTGCGATTTTTTTTTAAAAATGGATTATCACTAAATTTTTTACTATATGTATTTTATTAAATCTAATAATAAAATATTTGTAACTAATTTAATCATAATAATTTTGATATATTTATCTTTTAAGTATAACTAGATTTTGATCCGCGAAGTTGCGCGGAATTATTTATAATTTACTTAAATTACAATTAAAGGCTTGATGATATTTTGTTAAACTTGGTCCATGCTAGATTATATTTATTGATTTTCAGTTGGATTTCGGTTTGCTTGTAAATATTTGTTTTTGGTACTTAAAATATATTAATATTTTGGTTATTTATTAATTGGGGTTGGTTTGTGTTTTGTTATTTTGGTTTTTTGTTTGAAATATTTGTCAAAATTATGTGAAATTTTACCCAATTTAATTAGAATATCTTTTAACATCTTTATTTTTTATTTAAAATACAAATGAATATTTTTAAAATATTCTAACAAAGCCCGTTGCAATTTCTTTTCAGAATATTTTAAAATTTTTTTTCGAAAATTTATTAATTAAATACTAATTATCCTAAAGTATAATTAGAGGTTATAATAATTTATTTTTCATTTATAAACTAAAATGAAAGTTATATATAAATTTAATTATATGTAATGATAATAAAACTGATTAATGTTGTTAGTCATAAAAGTAAGAGCATTTGTAATATTGAAAGTAAATTAATAGAATTTAAGAAAAGATCTCATATTTTAAATGTATTATTATATATATATTCTAATGTGATATGAATAAATCCAAAACTTAAATGACAACATTGATAAGTAGAGAAAATATAGGACTTTGTTTTAATAGATTAGATATATATTCAAAATTACAAAATCTCAGTTGAAAAAGATTTAACAAGATCTTAACTTTTAAAAAAAATATTTAAATTTTTCACTTTCGAATTAGTAAAGAATATAGTTATACATTAATACATATCTATTAGTTATATTTTGTAAAAAAAAAAATACTATCCTTTTTATTTTTATATTTTATAAAATCATACTGTATCAAATTAAAAGAGATTATTATAGTAAAACTGTATTAAATGGATAAATTAATCTAATTTATTTTCATAAATAGAAAATATTAACACTAAAAATATAATATGTTGGCAGAACATGTTAACATTAGTAATTATATAACACATGTATAAAGTTAACATATAAACTTTTATAGATACAATACTATAATATCTAAATAAACATAAAATGGCTAATTTACTATAAATTAAATATAAATAAATTTTCAAACATGATGTTTATGCATATATTAGTTTATTTAATAATCAAATGCAAATCCAAGATGATAAATATATAATAAGAAAATATTGAAACAATTGTTATTAACATGTGAATTATAAAATTATTATGTTTTTAATAGTTTTATCAATTTAAACATATGCCAAACATCACTAATAATATAAAATAAATATTTATGTATATAAAAATAAAAACAAAATCCGCGCGGTTGCGAGGGTTAAAATCTAGTTTTAATTAAATGATTCTGATAAATGAAAACAATTAGACACACATCTCTTATTGATATTTCTTGTAAGTAAAAAATAAATGCTTATTCTATTAGTTATTAATTTAGTTTATTTTTAGTTATCTCTATAACGTGGAAAATAATTTTTTTTTACAAAGTTTCATAAATTGTTTTTAAATATGCACAAAATTATTTATCCATTTTACAATTGATATAGTTTTTACGGAGTTTGTTGATTAAAAAGTAACTTTAATTTGTTTTTTTATATGTAGAATACGTTTAAAATTTACTTTATATATACATATTTTTGTATATCGTTTTATATGCAATAGAAAACTAATGAAAAATATGAGTAATTGTATTTTATTTTTAATTATATATTTATATAACATACAAAGATATTTTTAAACTTTTTTTTGTAAAGAATTTATTAAAATGTGAAATAATTTACGAGTTTAATTGAAAAACTTAAATATGCTTGTTATGTAAAATTAATTTTATTTTTATTTTAAATTATAGTATACATAATTTTTATATGTATATTATTATCTATATAATACAAAATAAAATCACTAATCACAAATTATATTTTATCATTATTAATAAAATATGCAAGGAAAATGTTCAAATCTCTATTTTCGTAAACCATTTATTTAATTAAATACACTATATACTTTATGACACAAATCCAAAAATTGATGACATGATTTCCTTAAATGCATATTTGTGACAATCATTATTGGTAAATATGATTTTTTGCTTAGATATAAGCTAATTCTTGATTTATTATTTTAAAAATAAATTAAAAAAACCATCAATCAGTCAAATTAAAATAATTAATTGAAGAGCTATCTAACAATTGACACATCAGAAAAAACACTAATATTAATTCTTAATTAATATAGGAAAATATGATATTTTAATTATAAAAATAATCTAATCATTTAAAAAGTGATAATATAATATTACATTGTCAATTACAATGATTGAAATTTTGAAAAATTATATATTTGACTGTTTTGCATTCATCTGACACATATTTATAATATATGTACAATATATAATGATTAGAAGTATTATTAAGTTTTTATTTATTAGTTATCTGCAATCGATGATTTTTGTATCGACTATAAATATAATAGTTTTAAAATCGTTTATATAATTGTTTATGTAGTAACATATGTATTTATATTTATATTATAAATTTATATAATGTAATCTATGATAATCGATTGTTTCAACAAAAAAAATAATGTCAATGCATTTTAATTTAAGATGTTTGATTGTTTATTTGGTAACATATATTATATTAGGTAATTATATGATTTGTTTTCTTTTAAAAACTTGATTTAAATAAATGAAAATTCAAATATCAACAACTAATCAAATTAAAAGAATTAATTCTAATTTTCACCTATGAGTGTCACCTAAACAAAAATAACTAAGTTGACTTATCAATTAATACAGTAGGAAGTAATGCCATTACCATTTAATTTTAATATAAATAAATATATTTATTTAAACTAAAGAATGAAATATTCTCTATAATTATGTTAACTAATAGTTTTCAAATTTTCTTGGATAATAATAATTCTCATTTTTATGTAACTTATATCTTCCGTTTAATTTGAATATGATTTTTTAAATAGTATTATTAAACGATTGAATATGAGTATATACATGATTTTTCTTTTAATATTTACTATATCATTTTATACATAATATTAATATGCTAATTTTGAGTGTTCAATAATATTTTAAAACTTATCATAAAATTAAACTTTAGATCTAAAATAAAGAAAAATACAAACTTATCATATGTTATTAATAATAAAAATAAATTAATAGTTTCATATCAATAAGTTTTGCTTTTTTTTTTTCCTATAGTTATTGCTTCATTTTCTTCAAGTGACATAGTAATAGTCTAAAAAGTAAGAGCTATTCAATCAAAATTTTCAGAAAATATTATTAGATTTTTTTTGGATTTCTAATGGATCAACCGATATCGGATCACGGGTTTTTAGATTTTTATCTGGTTTTATTGAATATTTTTTTTTACAACTTTTCATTAACCGAACTGGATTATACACAAGTCTTCGGGTATATCGATTCAACCACAGATCTAGATCATATTTGAAGACACTGCTTGAAAAGCATACATTATAATAAAATAATTTTTTGCAACACTATTTAAACAATTTTAAATTATTTATTTTCTAAAAAAAGATATAAATATGATTGAATTTTGTTAAAATAGTAAAACAATATCCGCTCTTTAAAAGTGCAGATTAAAATATAGTTATAAATAATATAGATAAACTCAAAGCGAAATATGCATTACAAATAATAATTGAACTGATGAGTACAAGTTTTTGCATATCTTGTATATTATTGTTTGCCAATGCTGAAAAGGGACTAAAGGAAAGGTTTACAATATAAAATAAAGGTTTTTTTTCTCTGGTTTGTTGATGGTTTACGATCTAACGTTTAACACCATCGTTAGGTAAATAGACGATGCATGATCTCCTTGTAGTCCCCTGTACCACCCGGTATCACATGATCAGCCTTCGGTTCACCATTCTAGCCCATAAAACCTTGATTCCACTCATATAGAAAATTCGGCAGCTTGGAGAGTCCACTCATAGAGATATGAGTCATATCAATTCCTGGGTTCAACGAAGAAGGGAACTGCCTCATGTCTTGAGAGGCCAAAGCATAAGGATAAGGGTAAGGCCTTATTTCTTGAGCGGCCGAAGCATAAGGATTATAAGGGTAAGGCCTTATGTCTTGAGCGGCCGAAGCATAAGGATTATAAGGGTAAGGCCTCATGTCTTGAGCGGCCGAGGCAGAAGGATAAGGGAAAGGCCTCTCGTCTTGAGGGGCCGAAGCAAAAGGATATAAGTAAGGCCTCATGTCTTGAGCGGCCGAAGCAGAAGGATAAGGGAAAGGCCTCATGTCTTGAGCGGATGAGGAGGAAGAAAAAAGAGGTATGCCTAAACGAGCAGGCACTGATGAACGGGAACGATTCCTTGGACCAGAACTGCTGCTACTGCGTTTAGGTGGTTCAGGGTGTCCGTGTTTCCCAGTGTATGTAGTCAACAATATTTTCACATCGGCTGCTTCTCTCTCCACATGCTTCTTCACATTGCACCCTATGTGTGTGCATCTGTAGTAACTCCTGCAATTATCATTTATACCAAAATTTTATTCTTAGATTTAGCATCTGATGAGTGTCTCTAGTTGGAGTGAGCAAGTGTCTTGCTAAGGAGTTTCTCACAACCACACCACATATCAAATATTTGAGCTGAAAGTACAAGTGACCCATGCTAACATTGAATATTGTTTAGGCTGTAAACAAATAGTTAAATGCTTGAAGAAAATAAAAGACGGAAGAACATGGTGAAAGTTACCTTGGATTTGGATTCCCTTTGACAACTTTCTGACCGTATTTTCTCCAGCGATAGCCATCAGAAGGATGGTTTTCTTCAGTCTTCACACGAAGTGTGAAGATTCGGTCCTTGGTTGCCCTTGTGGCTGCCATCATGTTTGATACCTCATATTTCCTGCTAGAGAATTATGTAGTTTATGTTAATGTAATTAACTTGATGTTAAACTTAGTACTATTGATTTATAAGATGTTAAATTGGGGACCTTCTCTCTGGAGATGAAGGTTTGACTTCTAGCTCATCAGCATTGTCTTCATTTGTATATGTATCCTCATCTTTGCTGTATTCTTTGTCCTCGTCCTCGCTGTTGCTCTTATCCTCCATGGACATGAGCTTGATGATATCAGTGTCATCAATTACCTCAGATTCAAAAGAAGGGACTAAAGGAGCACCAATTGGATCAACATGAGATGGGATGGAAACGGAATTTTCAGTTGGAATAACATAAGAGCCTGATACACATGTATAAGAAAAAGAAAACTTATTAAAACACTCGGAAAATAAAGAAATGGAAGCAGATTTGAGACACAAGCAACTCTATATATTACCTTCTTGAGGAGGCTGGTCAAATTGCATCGGAGGAACACTGTTGTTGAATATCATCATCGTTGCATGGTCGTCACCAGCATTTTCCAGAGTCTCTGGAGGCCCATTATTGGGTAATGAAAATGGAGGGATAGGCTGGCAAAATAAGGTACAAAGACAATAACAGTTAGGGTTTCTAAAGAAACTAGAACTTTATCATTCATACATAGAGTTCGTAATCACTCCATGTGTCCCATTTTATAATATGTTTTGATTAAAAATGCGGGAACTGAAAACTCATAAATGTTTCACTTTTTTTTAAAAGAAAATGTTATTAGCATTTTAACTAAAATATAATTAATAGCAAATTATATCGCAAAATATTAATTAGAACAAAAAAGATCAAAACATTTTACATAACGTGGAACATATATTGGGACAGAGAATAAAAATATAAAATTATGGAAACATTAATTGTTTAAAAATTCTTTAAGCAAATAGGTATGTGATGCGTGAACAAAAGGATATAAGATTTTTTGTTGTTACACTTCATCGAACATACGTGCAATTGTTCCTAAATATTTTATGTTCATATATCTAGCATATGATAATATATCAGGCATTATAAAACAATCAGAAACATATAAAAACATGTTACTTACCTGTGAAGAAGAATAAGAGAAGTCATTTGGAGACTGCAACAGTACAGATGGGCTGAATCCTGGAGAGATTTCGTTGTGTAAAGGAACAGTTGTTGGGTTCCTGAATAGAGCAGAAAATGGAGTCATGTTCTCTGTCCTGAGCGGTGGAATTTTTCGTCCTATTCTTGCAGAAACTCTGTCGACGAGACTGGATCTTTGTTTAGACTGATTATTTTGAAGGAAGACGTCGCTGATTGGATTTAGACCATTATCTGTTTGGTCCAGCATCGTAAACATCTCTTTTATGGTAGGACTAGGAAGTGAAGTCCAATTTGACACCATTTCCATGAAGTTTCCATCACCATAATCACTCATCTTTTTTATATGGAGAGATGTCAAGAAACACACACAAAACAAAGAGAGTCAAAACGAAATCTGATATCAAATTTATGAAAAATATTGACAGAAACAACGTATAACCTTTTTATTCGGAGAGTGAAAGCTAGTCTGAGAAGAAGAAGACCACACAGGAGGAGAGATGGATTAGATGAATAGGAGGGATTTTTTTTTTGAGGGATTTGATGGTGTTCTTAAATAATAAAATAAAATGCATAATATTTTTTTTTGTCGACTAGCCATATATAATCATTTGCGTTTTGGTAATAATTTATACGGTCAAACTTACATCATCCATGTGTCAAAATGCATGAAGAGATTTTTGATTACCTAATCTATCGTTTTTGGTTTTAGGAGGAGCGTATATCCCGGTTCGGTTTTACTAAAACTATACCGGAAAACTACTAAAACTAAACCAAGATATGCATTTTTCATAAAACCAAAAACAATAGAAAAAATAAGTAAAAACAATCGAGATATGCATCTTTTATAAAACCAGAACAATAGAATTAAAAATCTCTTATGCAAACAAAGCTCTTATTTTTTTGTTTGTATTTTTATTACCAAGAAAATTAGCTAAAAATAAATCAGAAAACTTGAATATGTTTGAATGATATTATGAATATCTTAGTTTTGTAAGCGTGATTGAGTTTAGTTTTTATATATAAAAAAAGAAATTAATTATAGAAAGATTGAACTAATATTTCTAAAACCGAATTAAATCATATTTTAAAATAACTGTTTAGTGTAAATCATTTAGTTATATTTTTTTTGATAATTATCACTATAAACTGAACATCAATATATCTAGTTGATGTTATTTGACATTAAATTTGATACAATACCATCGTAATTTTAATTTTATTAATATATATATATATACACATTTGACTAGTTTTAAATAGTACAATTTGTTTGTCAAAAAGTATCATTAATTATATACAAGTTTAAACTAGATATGTTAGTACCATAGATTTACATTTACTACTAGTCTGAAAGTTTATATAACTATAAGTTATACATACACTTTAATAGGTTCTTGATCGATCTTGTAGTTATTATTAATCTTTGTTAAAACATAATCACTATTAATGTACATATTCAAACTAGACAAAGTATCACCATGATATATATAACTAGAGCCGGTACGCGCTACGCGCGGAATATGCTTTACGTGTGATATAGATACTTTTATCTTTGTATCCTTTCGTTGTTTGTGTCTTTGGTTTGGATTTGCAGAAAAGTGTATAGAAAACATGTTTTTGCTTTTAAGAACATTTTGGTGAAGAGGTATTATATATGATAAGATTTATTATGTTTGATTACAAAGGTTGTTTCTATGTTTTTCTTTCCGTTTCAAATTATATGATGTTTAAAAAGATTTATCTGTTTCAAAATATATGATGATTTGATGTTTTATAACTAATATTAATTTTATTGGAAACTATTCAACTAATAAATTTTACATATTTTTTTATAATTACTTAAATGATTATAAAATTATATTTTTCAAAATATTTTTTAAAAGACTATATATTTCTTTATTTTTTTGCACTAAACCAAAATATCATATAAAAAGAAATGGAGGGAGTTAAATGTTGTGGCGTATAACATATAAGACGTTGTATGAGGTTTAAATGGTATTTTGTTGTTTGTTTTTTTATAATTTTGAACCCATAATTGGTGGATTATTTGTGTTTTGTTATATTTTTGGCTGGGTATAGTAAGGTTTTCGGTTAAAATTTGTTGGAGTATCATTTGGAATTTTGGAAGTAATGATTGGAAATATTATTTGTTTAAAGAAATTTGTCCATGAAAAAGTTATTTGGCGTAAGACTACTGTAATAAGAATTCCAGGTGTTGTTATTGAGATTGTTTGATTGAAAACGTGATTTATTTTATATAATAACAGTCGACTTCATATGTGCAGTTTATATAGAAAACAATTGGAGATAGAGAATCAGTGTCGCATTATTTTCTAAGAACACTTTCTAGACTTTTAAAAGTGTCTTTACAGTGTTGGGTTTTGAAAGATATGGATCTTTAGTCTGCGAATTTAGTCTGCGAAGTGAATGTTTTTATTTTTTTTATTTTTTTAGTTGTTGTAAGGAATTCTCTAAACTTATATATTTTAAGTTTATAACTTTTTTTGTTTTGTTACTATTTGATATTTTTTTTCTATCGTGACATTATATAATTTTGATTCCTATTATTTTTTTTGTTTTGTTTTTGTTTCTTTAAATTAAAAATAACCAAACCTTGCAATATTGTTTCTATCTCAGAGTAGAAACATATCCCGTTATTGTTTTAGATCCTTGAGTCAATTATTAAACAATTTAAGAATAGATTTGAAAAACTGAGAAGCAAATTAGGGAACTTTTAAAATGTAGGAGGTCCTCACATGCATCGATTGGTGATGCTCAAATCTAAAATTGATCATTACACAAACTAAGTGGGTATAACTTAGAAATAAAAGATGGAAAAAAAAATGTAATGGTATACCATTGATAGATTTAATAACACCTTTTTAATAAATTCACTTTTTACCGCGATTTTACTTAGCGTAATCAAAAGTTATGAACATAGCTTATTTTATTTTATTTTGGTTTAATAGTGTTTATGCTAATTTGTTTAAGTGGTACACACCACCAACCAAAATGTTTCATCAATTTATGAGTAAGGTAATGTCTTCATACTTCATAACTGAAACATTTTATCTGAACCAGGTACAAAACTAAACTAAAATTATATTTAGCTCAGAATAACACAAAGAAAGAAAAGAAAACGTAAAAAGTGTTGAGGATCATAAAGAAACATAGCTTGTTGATACAAAAGTTCATGTGTTTAACACTTCGTTTTAATCTGAGTCTATTTGTCTACTAGGCTTTTACGCTTATATTGGACAACTTCTTCGGAGTTGAGACTAACAAAAATCAGTAGAACAACATAGATGCGCATCTTGGTGATATTCACCACCTGGTTGAGGAAATAAAAGAAGCGACCAATGTGAAAAATAAGAAGAAAAACTCAGTCGAAGGGGCATAAGCATATTAGTTATCAGACGGCATAACCCTGACTTACCTAAAAACATCAGCCCACAAGAACAAAAATATTACAGTTTGCAGAAGAGATTAGTGTCGTTGAATGAATGTCAGAAGTTTAATAAGAGATGAAAGAAAGTGTAACTGTATGCGGGATCCACAACATACCTGTCATAGCTCCCGGTCATAATCCGGATCTAATCGATCTTTCTCTCTATCTATGATAATGGCTACTGTTCGAGTACCAGCATCAACAGAACTATTACTGACCGCCACCTCAGCCTCATTGCGGTTTATACTTGTGTTTCTCACTTCAGGAGCAGGAGGAGGAGGAGCCCGTAATGATGAAGAATCTTCAGAGTCGGAGCTACCAAGGCTGTTAAAGATCAAAGCTCTAGCTTTATCATACTCTTCTTTCCTCTCCTCAACAATTCTCTGAAGATTCTGCTGCACTCCTGATCCGCTACCTCAAGAGCCAGATCCCTCTCTTGGGTCTCGCCTTGATAGCAATCTTGAAACCCTCGGTTCTACCATTATCAGGTTGCTTAACAGGGATTTAAGATAAGCAGGTTGATTGTTTCTACTCACACCATTGGGAGTTACCTGTGGCAGATGAGTTCGTTGAGGTATGAAGTGGTGGTGTCATCCTGAAGATTGCATGCGTTCACGACCACTGACCCACCTTGACATGGCATTTGCCGCAGCTCAGCTAGGCATCTTTTTCACGCAACAGTTGCATCAACTAAACAGGAAATCACTTTAAAATAAATACACAAAGATCGGGTTTTCTCTCAAGGTTTGGTTTAGATAGCATACCCGGTTCATGTCATGTCCCATTGTGGCAATATGATGTATGCACATCGAAGCTGTTGTCATCACTTGTTTGTCTCATCTCTGAAACTTTCAGCCGAACCACATCAAAGGTACTTCTTTTCTTTATCAACAATAAACTTCTACATGTCCCAAGCTCAGTCTCTTCAAGAAATCTAGAGACACAAACAGAAGAATTATGTTTCTCTCCAATGGTTCCACAAGATTTCAGACTCAATTTCATTGGCTTTTTGCATCGCTTCGATAAACAATTAGCTCAAGTACCCAAACTGACTCAAACCCAACTCAAAAACTTACACAGGGCCGGCTTAGCAAGGGGGGGGGGGGGTAAGTGCGACCGCCCCGGGCCCACTCCATTTTAATTTTTTTTTACTTTTATCGATATATATTTTATTAAATTTAAAATTATATAAATTATAAGACATGAATACATAATTTAATAAAAAACTCAAATAAAAAACACATATTAGTATATAAAAATAATTTTATTAATATCCATAACATATTAAAAAAATAATATTCGTAGGGTTAAAAAAATTGTAGGTAATATAGGGTCCTAAAAATTTTTTTTTAGTAACATGGGGCCCTAAATTTTTTTTGCCCAGGGGCCTCCAATAGTATTAAGTCGGCCTTGAACTTACGGATATGGGTTAGACCCGGTTAAGGAACATGAAGAGTTTTTTTAAGCAGACATCGACATAAAAGTCTTTCATAGATGGAAACAAAGCAACCTAGAAACGGGTATTAACCTGTACACAATTGAGATATGGCTAATCACGCCCTGTTCCTCCCGGTGTTTCTCCCTCTCTGGCGAGAACTTCTACACCTAGAAGATTCCTCTGATGGCCGTTTTTTCCGACGTCTCCAGCAAAACACATAAGGCTTCCTTGATCAGACGGCTTGGAGTGAAGCATGAGAAAGGTTCGATCCCTGAGGAGGGAGGAGCCGAGACGGCTGTAACCGTGTTCAAATTGTAGTGACTTTAAAACATCTTCTCCTTCAAGATCCAGACCAAAAGAGTCGACAGTTGCCGTGGGGAAGAAAACAGACAACAGTTTTAGGTGGTGAGTAAAACGTAACTAGACCTGGAAAATTGAAATAAAACCCAACAATAAGGGATCTGTCCACGTGGATGTGGATATACTGACGTAGAGCCTACGTGGACCACTTCAGGAGGAAATAAACACTCAAATATATAATAGATATATATATATATATATATATATTTAATTATACATTGAAATTTGAAATAATCTAAATGAACATATAATTCAATGAATTTTACTTGTACATTTTTATTTTGTTAGAGCATCATATATTTTTTACATTTCTTAAAACTCACTTGATTTGTAAGTTCAGTTGAACTGTATAGATTTTGACAGTTCTTAAAACTCGCTCGATGTACTTTCATTGTCTTAGATATTTATTAAAATTTAAATATTTAGCTCTTGTGTGTTTTGTTATTAGATTTTTGATGTTTTTAGAAATACGTACCCTAGAATATAGATACATTTTATATATAATTCCATCAGCTAACACTAAAGTATTTAAATTTAATTAGTAAAAGCATGTTTTATTTTTAATAAAAAGATAATTTTTAATTCATGTAAATAAAATTTATTTTAATTTAGTATTATTACTGAAACTACTTTACAAAAAAAAATAATATTGATAGCTTTAGTTGTTAAAAACATTTAGAAATATGTTCCAGTGAATTTATTTTTGTTACACAGTATTATAATTGAGAAATAAATAAGTTAATTATGTTATTTATAAAATAAAAAAACATTTTAATATATTAAAAGCTATATAAAATAGTAGACCAGTTCTTTTATAACCATGAGTGACGTAATATAAAACCTTGTATAGTTATTGTAAATTAAAACTTTAATTTTATTTGATATTTTAGATTATATATACATATTGAACAATCATCATGTTATTGCATACCTAACGATTTTATTTTCTCAGTATCATTGGTTACAACTTAAATATCAGATATTTCTATTATTTTAATAGTAATTTTAAAATGTTTTTTAGGAACTACTCCCTCGGTTTCAAAAAGATTAACATTCTCGAATAAATATTTGTTTCAAAAGATGTATATTTTACATTTTCAATGTATAATTTAATGAAAAATTGTAGATTTAAAAAAATAATTGTGGTTTTTAAATCTCTATTGGTTCAAAAATATAGGGAATTGTTATCTATAATAAATTGGTAATCAAACTTTTATGTTTTTTCTTAATATGTGTAAGAAAACTAAAATATTTAATTTTTTGAAACAGAGAGAGTATGTGGCAGGTTTGCTTTCTTTTGAATTAAAGTTTAAAGTCATTCAGATATGAGATTTGTTAAAAGGTTAAACATCGATATCACTTTTAATGTAATTGAATATGTTCTCAAATTGATTATCTTGCCTTTTGACAAGAAAACTACGAATGTTTAATATGTATCTCATTACCTAATTAAAAGTTGGTCAAATGTTTTATGTTGGCTATGAATTCATTATGTGATAACTTAAGAGGTGGTTTATTAAAAGTTTCATATGACTCCTAATCAGTCAAGTCATTGCATTTTGTTACTTATTATTTTTAAGATATATTTGGCTAATATTTCAAAAAATTAATTAATGACTTATCACATTTAATTTGTAAAAATATTTGACAACAAAGTAATTTTACCGTCATCTCACCAACGGGGGTTCCATCCATGCATCTGTTTCTAACAAGAGAACCTAAAAAACCATTGTGCTACATATGAAAAATAAAGTACTATTAAAAACCTAAACTATAGTAAGAAGCTAATTCGAAACCCAAACTCGAGTAGAATGACAAACATGGTCCATTATAAATATGTATTCGTCTTTTGACTTTGTTTGAAAATTTAATACTTTTGAAATTAAAAAATGCATTACAATTAGGGATAATTTGAAAGTACTCTATTAATAGTTGAAATTTGAAAATTACATCATCTTTTAAAAAAAAAAAAAAAATACACTTTAGTAGATGTGAAGTTACATTTTTCTCGACAGTAGTTATTTTAATAAATACAATATCAATTCAGAAACAAGAAAATAATTAAAATTATTTATGTTTAAGCTACGTAAATTTGTGTTTGAGATAAATGTGTTATTTTAATTTTTAAAACTCTAAAATAAAAATGTTTTGTTTGTGACTTTATCATAAAGTTTGCATACATTTTTACTTCTTTTTTTTAATAAATTTATATAAATAAAATTTTATAATAATATTTATTCTCTATGCAAAAAAAAGTCACATTACCAACGAATATCATAAGAGATTCTCTTCAAGGCCTACCTGGGAGCTAATTTGAACCCAAAAGGAAGAGATAAGATGGTGCAGCGTGGTTTGGTTCTCACAAGGTACTCCTCGATATAGTTTCATAACTTGGCTTGCGATGAGAGAAAGACCCTCCACATGTCACAGATTCTTTGTTGATGACGGAGGCGAGTCTAGAATTGGGAGAATACAATAATTCAACTCATGAGTACAGCACAAGATTATCTTTCCTCCATCTTATTGAGGTTAGATTTTCAAGTGCCAGTGAGGAGGGAGTGGAATGAAAGGAGGCATCAACAAGTTCTAAGAGCTGTTAGTCAGCTTGTTCGTATATATCATTGATAAAACTGTCCGGAATCCGATCTCGGCTACAAGGTACCACAATAAACCAAGGCTCCATGGTACTCCTGGGCATATTATCCGAAACCCAAAAACCAAACCGGAACCGAACCAAAAAAACGCCACCGAACGGGCCAAAAATTACTAAAACCCGAACGGTTCCTATTTTTCTAAACCCAAAAAACTGAAACCAAACCAGTATCGAATTGAAAACCGAACGGGTACCCGAATATTTTAAATATAATAAATTATTATTATTTTAATTTAGTATATATAAAATGTAATTTTTAAATAAAAATACGTAAAACCCGAATATTTTTCTGGGTTTTTCCGGGTTTCTCGGTTTTCCGGATTTATTTTTGGTTTTTGGGTCTTAAACCTGAACTAAACCCAAATTATTTCTAATTCGGTTCCACTTTGGGTTTTATAAAAAACAAATAGAAACCTGACCCAGACCCGACGCTGACCGTACCGATCCGATTCGAAAAATCCCCGGTTCCTAAACAGTTCCTAAATACCCAAATCCGAATAATCCGAACTGATCTAAACCGAAAATCCAAAAGCTCAGCACTACTCCATGGCGTCATGCGTAGTTTAGCTCTCGAGTACACAATACATAGGAATTTTTATATTCTTTTTAAGCCATTGAGTTTTAATTTTCTTTAGCTTGTATATAATACTCCTTGATGATCAATAAATTTAATATATTTCATAAAAAAAGAAAATCATGTCATTTCCGACAAATATATGCATTATTGATACAAGTCTATCAAATAAGTTTAAAATGAGATCAAATGTACATTTCTTTTAATTTTGAAAAATGATGTGGACAAAAAAAAGAATTTCAGTAATCAGATTACAGTAAAAGGATACAAATAGGCATGAGACACTTTAATAATATACTAGATGATAACCTCTGCGCATGCAAGGGATGAACTTTTTATAGTAAAGTTTGTTCATTAAATGGTTTTAACATTTTGCAACACTACAATATTATCGAGTGTAAAATGATAAATATAAATGTTGGTATCTTAAATTATCATAGGCCTGTACGTTTGGGACTTTGTCTGTTTTGGTTTGGTTGAGACGTATTTTACTAATTATCGGATTATATTCGGTTCGGTTCCTTCTCAATTTAGTTTAGATTAAATTGTAACCAATATCTGAAATCATCCCAAAATATATTTTTAAATCTCAAAATTTGACAAAAAAAAATTCAAAATATTTAAATTATTCATAAATCTAATTGAAAATTAGTTAAACTATCTATAAAAGATATTACAAAAAGCAACAACAAAAATTAGAAAAATATTTCGAATACTATAAAATATAAATTATCTTAACATATATAAAAACATTAACATATTCTACATATTATAGTTCAAATTTTGGTTCGGTTCAGATTATAACCAAAATCCAAAGTACTAAGTTCATAAGTCCAGTTCGGATATTTTTATATAACGGCTTGAATCCAGATTTGCTTTTTTTTTTTTGTTCAGATTTAGATATGTACTTCAGCTTAAGGTAAAATAAATTATTTTTAAGACTTCATATGTACAAAAAGAAATTATTTTTTGTGGTAAAATGACAAACTGAGATTAGGTTTCTACTCTCGATTTTTTTCACTATTGACTCTTCATTTTTTTTCTTTTTTTTTAACATCAAAAAACTATTCTATTTACTATTTACTCTTCATAAGTACTAGTTAATAGTAATCACTTATGAAGAGTACTATTGACTCTTCATAAGTGATTTAATTTTTTACTTTGTATATTTATATCTTAACCTAGTCAAGCTAAAATATTAAGATTTTAAACATTTTTCACTGAAATTTTTAAATTAACATATATTTTATATAGTATATAATTTGATTTAAGTGATATATATATATATATATATATAATATGAATATATACTAATGAGATTTCATATATGTACGATTTATGATAATTTGTATCTTGATTAGAAAAAAAACAAAGTATAGCTCTTTTAATTGTTTTTAAGACTTCATATGCATAAAAATAAATTATTTTTTTGCGATAAAATGACAAAAAGATATTAGGTTTTCTGCTCTCGATATGTTTACTACTAACTTTCCATAAGTGATTTAATTTTCTACCTTGTATATATATTTATATCTTAACCTAATCAAGCTAAAATATTAAGATTTTAAACATTTTTTCACTGAAATTTTAAAATTTTAAATTAAAATATTTATATATTTTATATAGTATATAATTTTATTTAAGTGATATTAATATATATATATATAATATAATATGAATATATACTAATGAGACTTTATATTCATACGATTTATGATAATTTGTATTTTGCTTAAAAAAATAAAGTTAAACCATTGATTATAAAATTTTCAATGTGGACTTTTATTATTTTTAGTAATCTATGGTCGTTTTAAAAAAATTCAAAATATAAGATATAAGAAAAAATAATTTTTTATTATATATTTAATGTGATTGTTTAATTTATTTTAATAATGTAAAATTAAATAAAAAAGAGAGATGACACAAAATATGTATTATTCATAATCATTAATTGCATATATATGTTAATAATCCCGTAGCTTTTATTGAAAGAAAGAAAATATATATTTTTTACACTACTAATTATTTTAATAGTTAGTTTAATAAAAAGTATAATATATATTTATATGGACCAACTAATTTTTCTAAAAATTCTAAGAATAGTTTTGGTGATGACGCGTGGCTACAAAAATATATTTTAATGCTTCAAAATATATAGAGATATCATAATGGGTTATTTTATATTTTGACGTTGATTGATCAAAAACATTCATTATGGTGAAATTTTTTATTTCGTTTGATTCATTATGAATCAAAGTTATACTCAGACAAATATAAATGCAACAGTCACATATTCAATCACTTGGATGATGATGGGTTTGTATCTAAGCACAACAACATCGTAACGGAGAATTAGGAGGGGTAATGCAATCTCCAGTTACAAACCCTTTAGAAACACAGTCAATGAAGCACATATGTGGTGAGTACAGGTCTGTACACAAACTTTTAGCGCAAAACTTATATTGGACCTTCTCCATCTCTGCACCTACAAACCCACATAATAACTATTATCTTTGTCGGTTCTAAAGTTTATATATACATAGTTATTGCCATTAGATCACAGCCAACTGAAAAAACAAGTTAAAACAAAAAAACTACACATACCTGAAGTCAAAACGTTTTGATTTAACAACGAAAGTACTAAAGTTATTGCGAGACAAAAAGTTAACAACGTTTTTGTGATATCCATAGTATATTTTTCTTTGAAGTCTTTATAGCTAGAAAGTTGTTCTTAGTTCTTTTGATCTTAAAAGGCTCTATTTATATTGCTTTTCGTCTTGAAAACTCAAATTTTGTTTTTGCATTTAGTCAATGTTCCGAATTGTGCAATAAATTATTTTGACCAAATTCACTAAAGAGTTTAATATATTCCATGAATTCAGCAAGTGTTATAACAAAACGAAATATTCAAGCAAAATTAATTAAGTGAATATTAAAAAATCAGTTAATCTATACTCTATTAAAAGCTCTTAATAAAGCCTTTTGGAGCTGTCCACGTCGGACTAAATAATTGACCAATAAGATTACTGATTTTTGCCATGTCACCAATGAAATTTTTGGGCTTCGAATTTAAATCATTTTTTGTTCAGTTTTCAGGCCCGATTTGCCATCCTCTGAAAACCTTAACAAGCTTTCTCCCTCCTCCACCCAAGAATGCCTTCTATGTTTTTTTCTCTTCTTTCGTGGACGATTCATCTCCTCAACGAAAATCGATCACCGTCAATGTCGCCGTGTTAAAGAGAACAAATCAAAGACGGAGCCTCTTCTGATTGAATAAGAAACCTCCTCCGTCTCTGCTCTCCCTCACTGTCAACGCCGCCGTCTTGGTCCTCTCTTGCATCAACGATCTCGTGCATCTCCATGATCACATCGTCCTTGAGATCTTCAAGGTGAATAATCTCAACCCTCCCTTTTTTAATTAGTCTGGGTTTTTCGAAATCTTTCGGGGGAAGTTATCAGTGAAATCTTTTATTTATGGTTTTAGGAGGAACAGTTGTTTGATGATGTCTTTTGTTGTCTGGATGGATTTTAATCAATCTCAGTTAATGAATCTGATTCTCTTTTGCTCGGTTTTTGTGTCTCATGATGGAAAGAGGACAATGAACGCTGGGAAATTGAATGAGAAAGTTCTAAGACTGTTTATTGCGTCTGGAAACGAAGAAGTTCTTTCTGCTATCAAAGCTCTTAAAATCAAATTGGATTTCACTCCCATTATTTCTCAAATTGAATGGGAAATCTTATATCAAACGAAGAAGTTCATACTCGTAAGTTTCTTTGACCGTTACAATTGTTTCTTGAAGCTAAATACTATATAGTTACTGAAAATTTGGTTTTCAAACTTTGCAGGATGTCATGATAGATTTAGAATGTGTTGACGATGAGCTGGTTTGGAAGCTGGGTACAGTGTGTTGAAAGGTCGGTTCCTAATTTCATCTTAGTGATGAGTCTTAAGGCAGACACAACTATTTGATCATTGCCATATTTTGTTGTTTTTGTTATCTGACGACCAAGTCACCCTTCAAAACACTTCGGAGTGTCAGTATGAACTGGAGGGGATCGTAAATCTCTGTCCATGGCTAGGTGCCACTTATGCAGTCTCAACTATATCATGTTTTATTTCAAAAGAAACTATTTGCATTCGGATCTCAAACGTATGAGTTTCAATCTTTCCATAACTGCTTGTCTGAATCCTCTTTTGTTATTTTCTCAGATTATGGGCCGAGGAGGAAGGAAAGAGAGCTACATAATCTTAAAGTCCGGTTTCCATGTCAGTTATGACTTCGGTCGTCTTTTCTCATAGGTGAGTTTTTAGTTTTGGAAGCCTTCCATTTTATTGGAATCTGTCTCCAGTAATATGGTTTTGAAAATCAATAATATAATATTTGCTCAATCAGATGATGTGGAATTGCTATTTTTCCTTTCAAACAAGGAGAATAGCAAAAAAAATTGTAACTCTCCCCTCCATTATGCCGCCGCCCAAGACCGCCACGAGATAACCCAGTTTGTACGATGTGAATTTTTTTAACAAGTTCGTACCTTTATGGTAATAATGAATTGATTATGATGATCCTACTATGGGTTTTGTTGTTTATCTGGTGTGGAATCAGAGATGATATCAATCTCTGGAATTGTGGATCCGGGTTCATGGGTCTCGACATTGGTACTGTGATAAGACTATTCGCTACACTGTCAGGAAGGAGGTGGAATTGAGGTAAAAGTACTTATTTTTGTATGTCCAAAATCAACAATTGTGTTGGTTTTGAGATTTAAAAGGGTTTCATTTTTCTGGTTGCAGAATGCAGCGTAAAAAAGGTCAGTTCACATCTACCAAGTCAAGCAATGAGGATTCTGCATCCAATGGATCGGATTGGGGGCCAAGCCAAAGCTGGGCCTTGGATGGGACTGAGTCTCAGAAGCCAGAGGCTTTGTAAGTTGAACAATATGCTTTTATACTTTTACAGAGATTATTATATTAAACTTAGCAGATGTTAGTGGGTTACTTCAACTCTGAAAGTTTGTCTTATCATCTTAAGGCATCACATATAACCCTGGAACTAACAAATTTTAGGATACAGTAATTGAGACCCGCTATGTTGTCACTTTTCAAGTTTTGTATAGATGGTGAAGATATTTATAGTTTGGTGTACTTGATAAACAAGCTCATCTCTGATCTTTTATCATCTTTGAACGGTTGTGAACATGTGAAAAGATGTCGGCACTGTGGATCAGTGAGAAGTCAACTCCAATGATGCAACGTGGACCTGAAGGACCAAGAACACTTTGTAATGCATGTGGACTAATGTGGGAAAACAAGGTAATAAGCTAATAACACGTTCATTATTCATTTTCTTCTAACAGTACTTGGTTGTCTCATTGATCAGTCTATTATATTCCCTACTTACTAAATATAAAAACCAAACAGTAACATTTGTCTTAGATAATTTCAGGGGGTTCTTAGAGACTTATCCAAAGCCCCTCCTCCTCCTCCAGCGGCAACACATAATCTGCCAATAAATAAGATTGATGTGAGCAACATCATCATTTTTTTTCATTCACTATATTGATTGAATTTCCCTTTAAGATAACATGCATTCTCGATAACATTGTTGTTGCAGGAGTCAATTCTTGAGGCTGAGCTAGCTGGTGAGATTAGCAACTCACAGTGACAAGTGTGAGTCAAAACCATTTTGTACGCAAGCAAGAAAAGATGTGAGTTTGATTGATGAGGGTTCTTTTGGGACACTCATAATCTGTTGTTGTACTATAATTTTAGAATATCACTCACGAGAAGAGAAACAAAAACAAAAACACATTTGCTCTGAGTCTCTTTACATCTGTAAGTTTGATTTGTTTCGGAAGCCTTTATTATTTTCCTCAGGTAGAAACAGTGAACTTTGTTGTAACGTTAAAGTTTTATTGACACCACAATACACATTTTTATATTTAATTAAATAATTTAAACGAATAAATTGGTTGATATCGTTCATCCCAAGTGATATTAAGGCTCCGAATGGTAATAGAGGGTTAGCGGTGCAGGATAAGCGGTTTAACTGCGGTGTGAATTTAAAAGTTATAAAAATGTATAGATATATACGGTATATGCAGAGATTTTTGTTATTGTTAACTGCGGTGCGGGATGGTTCATCAGTTACCATTCGTGAAAATTTAAGCTAACAATTATTTTTTAAAATGGTTAAAAATAAATAACAACTCCAGTTAAATATGTACTGTATATGGTTTTTGACTTAATTTTATAATAAAAATATGTCTACTAAAATGATTTTGTTGTTTGTTATTAAAAGTGATGATGTCTGATAAGAAGTGTTTTAAAAAACAGATCGGCTGGTTGGATCATGACTCTCTCTCTCTCTCTTTCTCTTCTAAATAATTTTGAGTTGTGCTAAAAACCAATAAATTCGGTTTAAGAATTGATCACTTGCTAAACCGATGGTTCATTTTGATATTAAACCCTGATTTTTTTTCAAATTCAAGTTAAAAATGCAATTTTGTTAAAAAAAAAACTTTCACAAGAACATGTATTGTTTTGATATCTATTTAAATAAATTATTTTTAAAAAAAACTTTCAATCGTTATCTTTTTCTTTTCTTTGTTTTAATTTAAAATTTTAATTATACAATATATTATATATATATATAAACAATATAATTCAAAATTTTGTTTAAGAGATTAGCCGCGCATAGCGCGGCCAAAAGATCTAGTAAAAATAAAAGATGGTGTAAACTTGAGTTTTTAAGACTAAAAGCAATAAACTATTAGCATTTTTGTATACTTTGAATATTTCTTCTTTATAGATACTTGCTGAAATTCATAGAATATATTGAACTCTTTAGTGCATTTGGTCAAAATAATTTATTGCACAAACGGAAATTTGACTACATTCAAAAATTTCTAACACAAAAAAGCTTTAAAGAACAACGGAAATCAATTTTCTTTTTGTCAGCCAAAAAATCACCCAGATTCTCTTTTCCTAAAATGATTAATTTTGATTGAATTAGACAAATCTCTGATATCATTTGAAAAGTCGTTTTCTTACGTGTGTCATGTTCATGTTAAATTTTGTAATAATTAATTATAAATACCATTTAATGAATTTAAAACAGTATATTTAAATATTGTTATTAACTTTTTATCTCGTAATTTCTGTTAGTTAGATTGTTAATTTAGTTTATTTTTTTTACTTTTTCAAAATAAGATATATAATGAAAATAAAAAATTGATTAAGTATAAAAACAAATTTAGAAAACAAAATATATGTATCAATATTATGATTTCATTTAAAAGGAAAGTTCACAAAATAGTAAGTTCACCTTAAAACATATTTTTGAACAGCATAAAATATAATTTCAAGTAATAAAATACTTCTTATCTATATTTTTTTTTAAAATCAAAAGTATTTTATCTTTTTTTTAGATGAAAATAAAAATATAATTATATATAATGTGAGGTCATAAAAAAGTTCACAAAGATAATAATGATATTAAAAAGAATTATTTCCTTTAAAACGTAATTGTAAAAATAATATATATATACACACACATATATATATATATATATATATTCAAAGTAATAGAAATCTTTTCTTTATATCTACCAATTCTCTTAGATGATCATATAAAATAATTAAGTAACATTAACTGATGTATGTTTAATTGAGTAAAAATATCCTACAATTATAAAAATATCTATAAATTATTTTTCTTATATACTATGATTTTTCAAAAACAACCACAAAAACGTTAATGCTTACTTTTAATAGATATTAAAAATGATTATAAAAATAAGATTTTATAATAAGTATATTTTCATCAAATAATTACAAAATATTTTTAAATAGAATAACATTATTTACTTTTAATGAGGTAGAAATAATATATTTTATCATTATTAAAAAGGGGAGTTTTGAAAATATGACTCAAAACAAAAAAATATCAAATGTAAAAGTAATCCATGATTTTTTTAAAAAAAATTCATTTGTTCTTCTCACTTCAGAATTTCGAATTATTCACGAACATGTCATTATTATTATTATAATTATTATTTTCGAAATTGCATGTTTTACTCAATCATCTTCATCTTATTTTTTTATTTACAACATTGAAATTGTATTCACTACACCAACCACCAACAACCAATTTCAAACTCTAAATGCACGTAAACCATATCTACATATTCATATTCATATTTCTTATACACACAAATCATTTTTCTTTAACTTCCTCTCTTATTTCATCCCATACTCTCAATTTTTTTTTTTTCAAAATTTGTAAGCTTGTTAGAATTACTCATGTTTATGATACTTGATCAATAATGAGTGGGTAACTTTAGTTGAGAAGTCATGTGTTTAGAAAAAATAAACATGAACCTCACTGGATCTAAGAATGATCTTTTATTTTTTCAGATATGTTTCACGCAGAAGACTTCATGTGTTAATGTTAGTTTTACAGTTGACTTTCTGTGTCTTTTTTAGATAAGACTTCTCTGGAAGTCTTCTAACTTTTCTTTGTTAACAACAAAAAACGAGTAGACTTCCTTGAAAGTCTTCTCGGATAAACATGTTAGTTTTGCAATTGATTGAATTGTGTCAGAAATTTGACTTTCCATAGAAGACTTTCATGGAAGTCTTCTCATGTTACATGAATTCTGCTCACTTTCAGGGGAAGTATGTGTAGGTTAGTTTTTCAATTGACAATTTAAAATAAAACATTTAATTTTAATTAGTAGGCTTCCAGAAAAGTCTTCCGCCAGAAGACATCCAATTTTTATTCGAGGATTCTGGTTAACCCTTTGGTTATTAAGAAGACTTGCTCGTAAATCTTCTCTGAAAAAATCAAGTATAGTTAATTGAAAAAGTAACCTAGGCAGACTTCCACCGAACGTGAGCAGATTTCATGTAACAATTAAGAATATTTTCTTGGAAGTCTTCCAGAGAGGTATTCCGTAGAAAGTCAATTTTTTTACACAATTTGGTCAATTGCAAAATAAACTTATTTATCCGAGAAGACTTCCAAGAAAGTATGCTCTGGTATTTTCGAGAATTTTGAAATTTGCAATTTCCAAAAATGACTTAAATGGAAGACTTCCGTAGAAGTCTACTTCAAGTAGACTACTGTAGAATTTCATGGAAGTCTTCTATGTCAATGTTTAATAGCTTTCATTTTTTTTTCTAAAAATAAGAAGATTTTTCAATATTTTCTTGCTAATTCATGTATGTTAGTCAATATTGGGGCTCCTAAATAAAATTCATAAGTTAAACTGAAATAATTATGATGTTACAAACATTCATGTTTATTAATGTGTCTAGTTAATGAGCGAAGACTTAAGAAGTTTGAGAAGACCTATGTGGAAGTCTTATACTTTCGTTTTTATAAAATTTGTATTTTAAATAGTATTTAATAACTTCAAGATATGTTTATAACTTTCATTTGGGTTTTGGTAAATAATTATTTTTTTTATTGTTTAAGTGTTTTCAAATTTCTTTAATATAAAAGAGTATATGATATTAATTATTAATATAATATCAGTTGTATATATTTATATGTTTTTACTTTGACCGGTTTTATTCGGTTTAATTGGCTTAATTGATTATAATCCTAACCATATCCAAATTTTAAGATTTTTATAAATCATATCCATTCGGTTTATATGATATATATCAAATCCAAACCACTATATCAGTTCGGTTTGGTACTTTATTACCATATTGAACCCTCTCCATGCTCAACACAAACAGTTTTTTTGGGTCAGTTCTTCGGATGCGGGACAAATGCCTCAGCCTGATACTATTTAGGCATCAAGATTTTTCAAAAAAGCTTTAAAATTCCCAACTTTTACTTTAACAGTTGTACATGACGCTCATATGCAAAATACTAAAAAGCAACTTAATAATTAATGGTCAAAATAAACCTACACGATGAATCACAGAGAAACTATACAAAGTCATTTTGATTTATAATATTGCCGATTCTGAATATCACAAGGTTTGCTAAAACCTAATGATGCAAATTGGTAAAGTAGAGATCACCCAACACATGTCGTATATATGTTACACTCGATTTCTCTTTGATTACTATATGATAAAGAGTGTTACTTTGGCGAGAACGATACAAACTAAATAAAGAGGTCTTATTACACGAGTATGCTTTCCTCCATTCTAATCATTTGGACATCAAAATTGAAAAGAAGAGGAAAAAGCTTTACCAAATGGTCATAAACCTCCAAAATCAATGGCCATTTGCCGCACCAAACTCCTCGTACTTGTCTTTTCTCCGCTCGTTGATCATAGATCTCCTACGACTCATTTCATCTCTGCAAGCCACAACAACAAAAAGATAAATTTGATTTTGAAATTTACATTGTTTCAAACAGTTCTTTTATGGGTTTTTTTCTTCTTCTTAAATACCTGAGAAAAGACCAGATGGAGTCATAATGAAGAAGGCCAAGCACTTTCTTTTTCTTCCCTTTGTGACTTACTTCACCTCGTTTAACGATAGGTAATTGCTTCACACCTCTTGCCTCCATCAACTCTTTAGCCACTCCAACCGTCGCGTCGGGATAACAAGTTAGCAAACCACGTTCTTGGCCTCGGTAGGTTATTTTCTTAGTACATACAGAAGAGACAGGACATGTGTTCTCCTGCAAGATATAAAAGAGTCCATTGAACTCAACTTCGAAAAACAAAAAGAAAAATAAAAAGAAAGAAAGTGGGAGTTTGTTACGTTTCACTACTTACATCTAATATTGTAGAGACCTTACTAGACAAGTAACGTCTGATGTCTCCCTGTGTTAGGATTCCGGCTAGAAACTCATCCTCATCGACCACCATAAGGCAGTTCTGGTGGCTGTCTTTGAGGATCTTTCTTGCTTCTCTTAGACTTGTTCCCAGAGAAACCTTCACGTAGTTCTTTGACATAACACGAAATACCTTTAACTCTTCCAGAATAGTTTCTTCATCCAAGAAAGCTTTGTGGTCAGGGTTTTCTATGACGGAAAGCTCAAGGGAGTTAGTATTATCCGTGTGTCTCCAAGCTCCTTCAGTAGTTTTACGATCGGAAGGTGAAAGAGAAGAGTATCCTCTTCCTGTGCTGCGACCCTCGGATGAATCACTCTCTTTGCCTTGGTTTGCTACAGAGGGAACCCATATTGCTAACCCAACCGCCCCCTGATAGAAGAAACCCACAGATAGATCAGATCAGATCAGGTCAGATCAAGAACAATTGCTAACCCAACCTCCCCCTGATAGAACAAACATGATAAAAAATTGATCTCCGATAAAAAAACAATACTATTATAGCGAACAGGATAGCTGGTTCATTTCATAGTTTCAAGAGGGGCTTTTACTGCTCGATCAGTTAAAGAGCCACTTCGGGAAGAATTTCATGAACCCCCCCCCCTTTTTAAGGGGTTTTCCGGCGTCTTACATAAGCACCAGAGAGAAAGCTGAAAGTGAAAACGTATGTTTACCATGAGGGGAAGCAAAATTCTATAATCTTTTGTTAGCTCGAACAGCAGTAATACTGATGTTAAGGGGACTGAGCACATGGAAGCTAGTGTCGCTGCCATACCAACCTGCATCACATAAAACGAGGGTATCTTGATGAGTCACAATTAGTAAAAACCGAGTTGGGCATTTTTAAAAGTTAGAAAAAGCTTTATTGAAGTAAGGGAATGCAATACCAGAGCGTAAGCTTGCGGTTGGGCCACAGCAGCATTACCAGGAATAGCTCTGTTAATAATCTCAGCAGCCGAGCCTCCAAACACAGCACCAACAGCAGCACCAATCATCAAACTTGGTGCATATAGACCACCTACAAGCCCAGAGCCTTTGCACAAAGCTGTGGCCACAACTTTGGCTGCGGCTAACTGAGCTAATAGCCAAATTCCAGGAGCTGAAGCACTCTTTCCAGTATGCAGGATTTCTTCAACATTTGTAAACCCCCAGTACAAAATTCCGGGGTACTTTAGAGCAATCATCCCAGCTCCTAAACCCCCTAATGCAGGGCACACTATAGCAGGAAGACCAAATTTTTCTTTGATGAACTCGAATGACTTGGTAAACCATGTGACCAGGCGAGAAAAAACAACGCTGACAGCACCGCACAGCATGCCTAGTATCAGGTACAGAGGGAGCTCTGGAGACAAGTGAAAACATGGTGGGAAACTTATAAGCAGCTGCAAGCTGATTCAATTAAATATCGGCCTTTGTAATTTAAAGATACCAAGATCATTTATGACTTATGATATGATAATCACCTATCCATCAGGACACCAAATTCTAAGCTACCACAAATATTATACCACAAGACTAACTGAAAATTTTGCAATTGAGCTTAAAAGTAAAAGAAATATACCTGCAGCGGACTTCAAGTCGTACGAGGGGACTGTGAAAGCTGATTGAGTCCCAAGCAAGGCATTTGACACAGTCGATGATATAACAGAGGCCAAAATTATCATTGCAGTGGTAAATGGAGGCGAGTTCTCGGCACGTAGAGGTCTTAGAACAGTCTCAATAGCAAAGAAACAACCGGCTACCGCTGCATTGAAACCTGTAACCACAAATAAATAGGGCATAAATCAGATTTATAGCCTTGATCGAAAGTGCAGCAAATTAAGTTCCCTATTGGGAATAACTGCAGTGCCTCTCTCAGTTCTTTCAGATATAGTAAGAAACACCATTACACATAACTGATAAATCTAATATCAAATTCAAGTAACTACTTTTCATTAAATAAGACCAGTAAAATGCTTTGTCTAGTGCTAGAGCCGAAGGTTCAAAGACACATTTGTAGGCTAACAAAGTAAATACAACATTCTGGAACGAAGAAGGTGAGTAAAAGAAAGAAGGTCCATACAGCCTGATTAAGCCAAAACGAGTCCAGGAACCTAGAACGCCCATTTATCAATCAAACTCAGCCGGATAAAGCTAATGTTAAATGGCAATATACTAGATTGAGTAAGCTATGCTGCTATTCCATGCCTTGACAATCCAACAATACAAAACTGAAGCAAAATGATTTGTCTAGCGCTAGAACCTAAGATTCATAGACACAAATGTAGGCTACATAGTACATAAAAATTATGGAACAAAAAGAGTGAGCTAAAAGAACGAATGGCCATACAGATTGAATAAGTCAAAACGTTTCCAGGAACAATTATCGAACGAACTCATTTCGTTAAAGCTAATGTTAAGTGGCAATATACTAGAGTGGATGAGCTATGCAGCTGTTCCGTGCATTGAAAATCCAGTAATACATAACTATCAATCATAGACGAGACCGTAAGCAATTTTAGAAGAAGTAGAGACTAGACTATACCAGATGCAATCCCAGAAGCCGCACCAGCTGCAGTGAGAGCTATTCTCCTCTCTCTGTTGTTCTCCATCATCAGCGCAAAACCATTGGCACATGACTTTCCAATGTCGACGCTAGGTCCCTCAGGACCCAGTGAACAACCAGTACCAAGAGTCACAGCAGCCTGAATAGCTTTAATCACCGGAAAAATACCAGCGAGTAAATCAACTCCTTGTCTTTGAGAAGAAGTGGACTGCCTGATTTGATCCAAGATCTCAAGCAAACCATGCATCATCCCTACTATAACACCCCCAGTGACAGGAATCAAAAGAATCCGATGCCAAGTATCAGCTAGTCTCTGTAGTCGAAGCCAAGCAGCACCCTCGTTTGGAGTCCCAGCCCATGCCCATTCATGAATCACATGAACCTAGACAATAAAAACACTACTCTGTTTGTATCAATTAAAATTCAAATTAGATCGTATTAAGTCAGATGGACTTCCAACCTAAAACCAAAAACCAATTGGTTATAAGTGGAGTGGCCTATCTATCTTATATATTGTTTAGGATACATTCCGAACATTAATAGATCGTGTTAGTTAGATGAACTTCCAATCTAAAACCAATTGGTTATAAGTGGAGTGGCCTATCTATCTTATAGATCGAGATCTGAGAAGGATCTAAAACCAATTGGTTATAAGGTACGTACCCCTTTGTTGAAACCTGCGACGCAAATTCCAGCGGCGACACCGATAAGACAACCAATAAGAAGGAGAGCCCATTCAGGTGGAGCGCTATCTCCCAACACGTCGTTACCTTCATCGAAACCATACTCGTCGTCATTCCGGTAATCACGATCATCATCGATGACGCCGCCATCATCTTCTTCTCCGGCGATCACACCAGAAGAGAGCGGAGAAGAAGAGGAAGGATGGTGGTGATCTCTATCGACTCTGACGTTCTCTAACCGTTTCAAGCTTATACGACGACCGGAGAGGGAGAATCTCCGATCCAGGTGTTTGAAGAGATCTCTAACTCCTCCGGTGGAGTTTCTGATAGCCGGAGACTGAGATTCGACATCGAGATCGCCGTCTCCTCCGCGAATGTTGGCTTCGTCGCCGTCGGTGGGTCGTAACAGATGCCTGTCCTCGGCTCCTCCCGATGACATATTTAATTAGTAGTCTTAGTTACCAACACATCGTCCCCACTCGGCGTGATGATATGAAAACTCTTTTGAGTGTATAATGAATGATCTACGACTCTGAGATTCTTCGCCGGTTGTCTTCAGATTCGAATCGGATTTCAGATTTACCGTCTTGATGACGAAACACGCGGCATTCGTCGTTAGAGAAAGCCTCAGTTGTTAGGTAGAGGATCCAATCATCCAAGTCAGCGCTTATGGGCCGTTATTGGGCCTTTGTTTGTTATTCTAATAAACAGATTTATTTATATACATGTTCAGTTTGAAACAGTAAGTCGATATGTCCGAGTGGTTAAGGAGACAGACTTGAAATCTGTTGGGCTTCGCCCGCGCAGGTTCGAACCCTGCTGTCGACGACTTTTTTGCTTTTTTTAGTTTGTTTGGCTATTTCACTGTCTTGAAAGTGAAACTATACCCTATAGCTTATAGAACACTGCGATGTTAAAACATGTTTGAGAAAGGGATAATAGCCTAGTAAAACGAGAACAGCTATATTTGTTTTTACAGTTATTAGTTACCACAAAAACTGACTTTTGAAACAAACACTATGATCTTGTATATTTTTTAAACTTTGAAATAAGATGAACATAATGCCCTTTCTCCACCATATCCTTAACAACCTCATGAGCCTCTACAAGCTTCCCTGCGTTCCTCAAATTATTCACCAGTGTACTATACACCACAAAGTTAGGGTTACACCCTCTCGACTCCATCTCCTTGAGCAACGACCGTGCCTCTTTAAACTTCCCAGCCATACAAAACCCACGGATCATGGAGTTGTAAGTGAAAACATTCGGAAGCTGCCCCTTCACCGTCATCTCCCTGAACATCTCCTCAGCTTTCTCTAACTCCCCACCTGATATATACCCTGTGATCACAACAGTGTAGCATACAACATCTGGTGTACACCCAGCTTTCACCATCTCGTCCATAAAGTACTTGCAAGCTTCTAACTTCCCGGCTCGGCTCAGCCCATCTATCAGAGTAGTGAAATGGATCACACTCGGCTCTACTCCTACTTCCCTCATATGGTTCAGTAAGTTCAAAGCCGCGAGAGGCTTATTCCCTGTTGCAAGATGGTGGAGGAGGATGTTGTATGTGTGCAGATCCGGAGAAAACCCGTCTTTAACCATCTCATCAAGCAATCTATAAAGCTTATCTGTTTTACCTAACCTAAAGCTTGCAAACATTACAACGTTATAACTCAGAATATCCGGTGAGAACCCGTGTTCTAACATCTGCTCGTACACCCACTCGATCAGCTTGTACTGTTTCACACCTAGCAACGAGTGTAAGATGGCGTTGTAAGAGTGTTTGAAAGGTCTGTAGTTGAATGTTTTCGATTTGATGAACTGCTCCACGACTTCTCTTACAAGACCTGCTTCACCGCAAGTGCATATCAAGAGATTAAACGTCCTAGCCGTTGTCGGGTAACCGTCTTTAATCATCTCGTCGACAAGCCTGCACATGGCTTTATACTCGCCACACTCCGCAAATATCTTCATAAGTAGATGATAGCAGTTAGCCGTGTGCTTGAAAGACTCTTGCTCACCACACCAAACAAAGAACTTGTAAGCTAGCTTAGCACACCTTGTCTTGTTATCAAAGCTAAGTCTCCTCAAGATCCCAACGAGAACCTCTCTCACTAAAAGCCCTGAGATTTGAACATTCAACTCATCTAAAGCTGATTTTGTATTGAAACCTGGACAATCTTGCTGTAAAGTATCGAGAACTTGAGACGCACTGAGCTTAGTACTCTCTAGAAACCTCTTCCTAACAGAGACTTTCTCATGTTCCTCGGTGAACCCACAATCCATCTCCGAAGTTTCCCATGTTATCTTCAATGTCTCTTCTACAGGAGGAGGCAAACAATTATCGGTTTCATCGGCATTGATGCGAGTAGAATCGCTGAATCTCCTTGAGGTTAGAAGAAAGCGAGAAGCTTTACGGACAACACTTGTGCCCGAATGAGTTAAAGAGTTCATATCAAAAGCTTAATCCAATCTAATTTTCTACGAATCCCATCTCAATTAGACGCTTACGAAGAAGAGAGTTACCTGAAATCGAGGGGTAGAAAGGTAAATTAGGCAAACTGAATCCAGTTCTACTCGGTCGTCTGGTTCTGGCTGTTTCTTACAGAACAGAAGAGGAGATTCCCCGAACCGGGTTAACAATTTTAAAGAAGATCCGACCCGAGTTTCTGGGCCCGTTAATGAAAGTGGCCCATAATATTATCGACGTGCCACCAACTGTTGTTTTGGCTAATACATAAACGTTTGTTTAATTTCGGTCTTTTGGTTGGTTGACCTGAGAACTCAAAAGCAGCGTCCGACGATGCTATCACCGGTGGAGAATCTTCCAGTCACGGAGGAAGAGACGCATCTTTCGTTCGGAGAAGTTATCTCTCTATCGGTGCAAAATCTAATAGCATTTGTTTCTAGTCACCGTCCATGGTTGGAGTTACTAGCATTAGGTTCTATGGACCGTCCTACCTCTTTCTCTTCAGCCGTCTCGCGTTCGAAACTCAACCTCCACCATTTTTTGGTTAACTACTCTCTCGTGGCCGCGGTTTCGGCCGCACTCTTCTTGATAGGTGATCCGACGGCTCTTCTCATCATTGCTTCTTTTGCTGTCATGTGGTTGCTGTTATGCTTTTGTAGGGACCATCCTTTGGTTTTGTACGGTCGACATGTTAGTGACCGAGTGATCTTCTTTGGATTGATCGTTGGCTCCTTCTGGGCGTTGTGGCTCACGCATTGCTTCTTGAGTCTGGTTCTTGGGATCGTGGCAGGTGCCTTGCTTTGCTTGGTACATGCCGTCCTAAGGAATCCAGATGACCTCTTTGTACAAGAAGAGCAAGTTGTTGTTCCTTCGAATTTTCTTCATTGGAGCTGAAATAACGTTGCGCTTGTGTGTTTCACTTTCGTATACTACGTGTGTTTTAGCCTTTGTGGTGGGTATAACTGTAAGCTATTTGATCATATGAAAGAAACCATAATTTCTATGAGTAACCATTACTAGGTGACTGACTATCCGAATGTTACTCATAATCTTTTTGAAAATTAAAGATGGATTCGTAGTTACATAAGCGAATGTTACTAATAATCTTTTGGAATATCATGCTCATTTATAATTTTCAAAGGAACTAACTCATATAATAGCTGGTTAATATTTGATTTTAATTTATTTATAAGTTTAAATCATTCGCTTATTTATATGTATACGAATTGAATAATTATTATAGATACTAATTTATAAGGTTTGGATCAATATGTAATTTCAATGTATAAAAATAAATGAAATATTAATACAAGTAGTAACATATGGTTATTTAATTAATTAAACCTATGTTTTAATATAAATCTAGATTGGTTATGTTACTTCTTTTGTGAATTTTTGGGGTATATGAAGTTACTAATTTTCCTCCAAACTGAAAAAATATATTTGATCATCCTAAATGTGTATTATATTTTTGTAATTATTTTATTTCTGTTTCCGAAAGAAATTAACAAAAACCAAAGTGATGATTGACTCAAAGATGTATAAACTAAATTAACCGATAGTAACATAAAATTTCACACATGGATCTGAATTTTTGGAAATCAATTAAATTCTGTACGTTTATTTTTTTATTGATTCAGAGATATATAATTTTAGTGCGTAAAATGGCACAACCTATTATTTAACCAAAATATAATAATTTAGATTTGTCTCGACATATTCATATTTTTACATATCTGGTTGAGGAAAACTAATAAAAATATATAGTAAATTACATTATTTATTTTATGAATATTTTTTTTAATAAAACACTTATTTCTAAGGTAATTACTTTTTAAATTTAATAAATATTTCCTTTTTATCAAATAACTATTTTGTTAATATGTAAATAAAAAGAAAACTTAAATTTTATATTTAACTTCAAATTTAACAAAAAGACAAGGAAATCAGTTTTTGATAATTGTAACTATATATAATATATTTATTTCATTAATGATATCTATGTAATTGATTGTTGTAAAAAGTATCATGGGTACTCTATGTAGGAAAGTGTTTTCTCAAATAATATTATACAGTATAATTTATACTACTAAGTGATTCTTCCTTACTCATGCATAAATATACATTTTATATAAATATATTATAATAACTGATTAATTTTTTAATATCAATTTGAATAATTTTATAATTTATATTAATAATCTTGTATTTTGAATTAGACATATGATTTTATATATGTCAGAACAAGTCAGTTTAATTATCACTTAAGTATATTAGGTTGCATATGCTTCTTTGAATTCAAATCACAATATTTTGTTTCTCTAGATATATTAATATTTTGGTAATTTTTATTTTAAATTTAGATTAGTTTTTCTCTTAAATATATATAAATATATTTTATTGGGATTTGGTATAACATAACATATTTTTGTAAGAATCAAATAGACAAAATATACTAAAATGTGGACTATTAAAAATAATATAAAGGAATATAAAGATAATATTTTGAATCTCGTTCATATATATTTTACAAAACAAATATATTCTCAAAATTTTTAATATTTAAATTTTTAGTTTAATTTGTTTTGATATATCTATAGTTTATATGCATAAAATTATTAAAATTTTATTATAAAATAATATATTTTAATTTACTATTTTCGTAATATCAAAGAACAAATATTACTATAAAATAATATACATCGTCGTAGAAGACTTCCTTGTAAGTCTTCAATTTAGTTCATTTTTGCAATTCAAAATTTACAAAGAAAGATTTCCAGAGAAATCTCCTATGATCTCTTACCTAGAAGTCTTTCGGGAGAAAACTTTCAGGTAAGTCTTCTGGCAAAAGACTTCAAGGTAAGTCTTCTGGCAAAAGACTTCCAGGTAAGTCTTCCATTTATGTCATTTTTTCAATTGAAAATTTTCAAATAAAGACTTTCCGAGGAGTCTCCTCTCGAAGACTTCCTTTGTAAATATTGACTTACTTTTGTACTACAAAAATTTTCGAAAATACATGAGAAAATTTACCTGGAAGTCTTTTCGAATAAAAAAAGAGTTTTGCAATTGACCAATATGTGTCAGAAATTTGACTTTCTATGGAAGACTTCCACATAAGTCTTCCGGGAAGACTTACCTTAAAGTCTTCTCAAAATTTACATTAAGTCTACTGCTATCGAAGTAAGTCTGCGTATGTTACTTTTGCAATTTACTATATTTGACTTTTGTTGAGAAAACTTTCACGTAAGCTTTCGGCCAGAAGACTTACAGGTAAGTCTTCTTTGATTACCTTAGATTTGACAAGAATCACATAATAAAAATCTGGAAGACTTCCCAGTAAAGTCTTCCGGCAGAAGACTTATATGGAAGACTTCCAAGTAAGTCTTCAGGCGGAAGACCTAGCTGAAATTATCCCAATTTAAATTAAATGTTTTCAGTTCAAATTTTTAATTGCAAAAGTAACCTACACAGACTTCAGTAGACTTGATGTAAAGGTTGAGAAGACTTCCAAGTGAATCTTCTGTAGAAAGTTAAACTTATAACACATATTGGTCAGTTGCAAAACTAACATGTTTATCCGAGATGACTTCCAAATAAGTTTTCTCGATTTTTTTTTGCCAACAAATAAAATTGAAAAACTTCCATGACAGTCTTCTCTAAAAAGCACACAGAAAGTCAATTGCAAAGATATCATATTCTTTGACCAGAAGACTTTTGTGGAATTCTTCTCGAATGAGATTACCTACACCTAAGTCTTCTAGCGAACAAATATGGGGGAAAAATCCAATTCATACCTTCAACCCATGTAAGAACTTGCTTAGTTCTTCAAGCACACACAACTTCACCAGAACAGCTACTCAATCGTTAGTGACCAGAAATTGTGAGTTTGAATGACTATATGACCCTTAAAAAATTTAGAATCAAGAAGCTTGGAATTTTTGGATGAATATAGTTAGAAATGAGAAAAATGTAGTTTATGGCATAAGATATAAGAATGAATGAGTAAATTTTATTTTTAGATGCATTAAGAGCTTCATTTTGGTTGTTCATGGTTGTTGGGTTAATTGATGACAATGAAATTTTAGTGATTAATTGATGAAGATGAGGATGAGAGAGTAAAACACTCATTTTTGAAAAAAAGAATGGTTTTTCGTGAATAATCAGAATTTTTATGATAGATTGGCCAAATGAAATGTCCAAAAAACTATTTGTATACTTAGAAATATCAGGACCAACTCGAGAATATCTAAAAGTTGGAGGACTTGTTTTGCAGAACATAAAAAATCACCATTGTTGCATGACGACATCAGCAAAGAAAGACAACAATCTTACTCCACAAACGAAGAATCCTCAATTGAGTCAAACTAGACACCTCTATTTCTATGGGGATTTTGCATATACACTACAAAAAACACAAGTTTTGCTAGGACGGCTTTTCCTCGTAATTTCCTAGTAAAGGGGCATTTACTAGGAAAGTACGACGAAAGGCGTTTTGTCGTAAAACGTTCATCGTAAAGCCTTTGTCCTCGTAATTTCCTAGTAAATTTACGAGGAAACATTTCCTCGTAAAAGCGTGGAGACATATTTCTTCGTAAAGTCCTCGTACAGTTTTCCTTGTAAAAGCCTCGAAACCAAATCCTCATAATGTCGTCGTAACCCTTTTCCTCGTAATCGCGTCGTAATGCTTTACGAGGAATTTACTTCGAAATGTTTTTTCCCTATTAAAAAAATAATAATTAAAATAAATATAAATAATAAATTTTTAAAAATTAAAGAATACAAATTATAAATAAAAAAAAGAAGTAACAAATTATTTTATAAATAACTAAATATTTAATTTTTAAATTCATAAAACAATTAAAAAGAAAAAAAAAACTAAACTACGGAGGGTGCTCGTTAAATTGACGAACGAAGTCGTCATCCCGGCTAGCCAACTCCTCCTCGTCCAGGTTGGTCATCGGTTATGACTGTGACGGTGGATGTTGGGTTGGAAGCCCTCCGTTTTCCCGTCTGACACGCAACATCTCTGCCAATTGTGGGTCTCCAACCGCCAAAACGTCCATGATCTCGTAGAGAGAACTCACATGAGATTGCGTCGTCTGCAACTCTGAGCGCAGCTGAGTAGTGACATCGTGCTGTTCCTGAGCATAAAACGATGTCACTGTGGGGACATCGTTAACGGAACCAATCCCGACGATACGTCCCTTTTTCCTATGAGCGACCTTTAAATAAAAAGATTAATAGGTTAGTTAACGTTAAAAAAGTAAATTAAATAAATAATAAAAATTAATAAGAAAATAAATTATTTACCTCTTCGTAAATCTTATCCACTTCAGGAGTCGATAATATGACGGGTGTCCCAGACTGCTGAGTCAGCTGGGTCTAGCGGTGGTCAACCCGAGCAACAACCTCGTTGTAGATTTGCTCGGATCTAGGATCTACAAAATGCCCAGCCTTGTTCCGGTGGGTCTTCTCGTAAAGGTCTTTCAGAGATGGAAGAACTCATATCTCTTTAGCCTAAAAATAATTTTTAAAGTTAGTTATTAATTAGAAATATATAAATAGATTAAAAAAATATTAATTAGTTATTAAAGTATTAATTTACCATGTCTAGACGGATTCCCGCATGAGGTTTTCGACCCTCGGCGTGAAGCATCTTCGTCTTTCCATGCTCGTCTTTTGTCATGCGGTTCTCGGAGTTTGTGTTGGATGTTCTGATCCAGTCTGGCAACACCCAATATCTGAGGAGGCCATCCCACATAGAATATGTGAGGCAATCGGGTTTCCCCTCCTCGTAACCATCCACCTGAACAAAAAAATATTTTTAAAATTATTTGAAGTCAATGATATAAAACTATATAAAATTGATAAATCTACCTGAAAATCGCTCTTCGAGTTGTAGACCATGTCGAACAATCGTTGTTTGCGCTTCGCCTCAAACTTATTCTTTACCCTCTGGTGAATCCCTGTGGACCAACAATATTTTTGATGTAACCAGAAAATATTAGACCAATAATTATTAATTAGTTCAATAATATTGAAATTTTTAAATAATTCAAAAATAAATTAATTTTATTAATGACTTACGGCGAACGATTTGAACCACATCTTTTTGGTGTGGATGGGCGTCTTTTTCCAGTTTGGAGCTGGATCGGGAAAGTATTCCTTGATACAATCGGTGACGCTCTGATCGACACATCTGTCAACATTAAACCTGAAAAAAAAATATTAATTAAATTTGTTAATTTTGGTTAATTAATAAATAAATTAACTAAAAACCTTTTTAAAAATTGAAACATACCAAAATATGTTGCGGCCGTCCCGTTGGAGAGGACCTAACTCAGGTAACCCTTCTCTGCCTGGCGCTGCCATAATATCCTCGACCGTGTACACCGCAAATGGAGCGTTTGGCGGCACCTCCAAATCGGGATGAACCCTGGTGGCCGGTGGAGGAGGAGGTGGATCAAACTGGGGAACCGGAGAAACTCTCTGAGAAAACTGTGAGTCGTGAACAACGTCATCCGGAATCGAAGAACCGAGAGCTGAAGAAGATGATGCGCCTATATGAGGACCAGACTCACGACCGAACATATCTCCGTAATGACTCCCGTCAGGAGGCGGCCTCGTCTTACCCTTAAGCTTTCTCAGTCTAACCATCTAAATTTTAAAAATAAAAATAAAACATAAATATACTAGTATCATTTGAAAAACACATAAAAACATTTAAAAAAACTAAACCAACCAAATCTAAATTCCCTAAACTAATCATCTAATCTAAATTCACTAAACTAACCACATAATCTAAATTCCCTAATCTAATCACTTAACTAGGAATTAAAGATTACCTTAAGAGGATTTTGAGAGAAGATTGCTACAAATGAGAGAAATCGGATGGCTCGACTTTATATAAGGAATTTGATTTCCGCATAAAGTCCTCGTAATTTTACGAGAAAATAGTGAGTCCTATGTGGACTTTACGAGGAAATGGCGAGTCCCGCGTTTCCTGTTACTAGGGTTTTACGAGGAAAGGTTTTGTAAATCCTTAAACTCGAAACCTCAAACACCAAACCACAACTTTCTTAACTTATAACCTCTTCTACAACAAAACTTCAAACCTCTTCTACACCTAAACCCCAAATTCAAATTCATTTTTGAGATTAAACAAACTTAAAACATACATAATTCAAATTCATTTTTGTGATTAAACAAACTTATAAAATATACATAATTCATTCGGATACATTCTCGGAATTTGTTGAAACATCATCATGTTCGTAAAACTCGTCCTCAACACCTTCGTCCGTTGAGTGATCATGAACATCTTCGTATTCACGATTATGCGGATCAATGAGTAGGATGTCATCAATTTCGCCTTTAGGTTCCTCGATTTCATTAGTGTTTTCTTTTTGTAATGGTGGTTCTTCTCCAGCGATTATTCGTCCTCGAGGTGTAACTTTGATAACAGCTAACCAGTTTATTCCCGAGGTAGTAATCCGAGGGTATGGAATGAAGTAAACTTGATCTACTTGGGAAGCTGAAAGGCTCGAATTTGTTGTACCTGCAAAAATAAAGACAACATAGAAATTAGTACTCAGAACATGTATGTCAAAAAAAAACGATTTTGTTGTACCTTCATCCACAATTGACATCAATTACACCGTTCTTGTTAATCCAAACACCTCTGTTAACGACGGGGTCGTACCACTCACACTTGAAGATAACGCATTTCAGACTCATACCTGGGAATTGAACTTCATAAATTTCCTTGCAAGATCCCGTAGAAATTTGTTTTGCCTTTCACACATATTCCATAATTACTTGTCGCCCGGTGTCTACCATAATCATAGGTATGAAAAGTATAGCCTCGGGTGAAATACATCGATGATGTAGTGACCTTTGCAACTAGACCTTGAAGTAATTTGCGAAACTATGCGGGATAATCAGGATCGTCATAATCAACCTGCAAAAAAGTGGATGTACTTTGTTAAAATGTTTCCAAGCTCTTGCATCTGATGGATGAGTCATCTCTCCATCCGTCTGAGTATGCTCAGCGTGCCATCTCATCCCTCCATCAGTCTCCTCAGATTGGTACAATCTTTTCAATCTGTTTGTGATTGGTAGGCACCACATCTTTTGGTACGGTACTCTATTACGCCCTCGACCTTGCGGTTTGAATCGTGGCTTCTTTCAAAATCGACATTCTTCTAACTTCTCATCATCTCCCTAGTAAATCATGCAATTGTCGATGCAAACGTCTATCATCTCCGAAGGAAACCCAAGACTATATACCAATTTTTGAATCTCATAATAAGATTCAATAGACACATTGTCTTCTGGCAAATACTCTTTAAACAAGTCTGCCCATGCATCCATACAATTTTCAGGTAGATTGTGATCGGTTTTAATACTCATCATTCTAGCAGCCAACGACAATTTAGACAAAACTTCTCTACAACCACTGTAAATTGGCTCATTCGCAGCTTCTAACATTTCATAAAAAAAATTTGCATCTAAGTTAGGTTCTTCAACTTCATCATCATCATGAGTTACAAATGCATCACCTACCATATCTTGAACCCTATCACAATCTACCATTTGTTCCTCATGGTGATAGTCATTTCATTATGCAAATGATCAACCGGTTCAACATGAAAATTGCTATTACTACTGCTAGCTTCATTCCTACAATTAACATCTTCTCCATGTTGATACAAAATATAATAATATGGCATGAAACCTCTATTTATTAAATGCTTCCAAACATTTTCACGAAAGCCTAATTTTGTATTGTAGCATTTCCGACAAGGACATAACATCTTACCACTTTCATGCGGGAGTGGCGTAAAATTTGCTTGATGCATAAACGTCTCCAACCCTTCGAGAAATTCTTTCGTCACTCACCCGTTATTAACTCTTTGTGAATACATCCACTTATGCAACTCGAAAATATTTCCAGGACCGGACTTTTTTTTTCTTTGATCAAGCTTAAAGCTGATTTTTTTTGTGTGTTTGAAATGAATCACAAATGGTGGTATTTATAGAAATTTTCGAATCTGAACATTTACTAGGAAATTGCGAGGAAAAGTAGGTACAAAACACGTTTTTTAGATTTAAAATAGATATTTTCTAGCCAGTTCCTCGCTAATTAGAAGTAAAAGAACATTTCCTCCTAATTTCGTGGTAATGTTTTACGTGGACTTTACGAGGAAAATTTTTACTACGAAATTACGAGGAAATTTTTTACTATGAAATTACGAGGAAATGTTCTTTTGCCACGTAATTTCCTCGTAATTTTACTACGGCCTTACAAGGAAACAATTTTCTCGTTTGTTTACGAGGAACTTACTTTGCTTCTAGTTTTCCTCGTAAACCGGAAGTAATTTCGTCATAAATTTACGAGGAACGACTTTCCTAGTAAAATTCCTTAGTAAATGCGCAGTTTTTTGTAGTGATAATTGAAAGACGACATCAATATAAGAAATCGCCATTGTTGCATGACGACATCAGCAAAGAAAGACAACAGTCTTACTCCAGACACGAAGAACTCCAAATGAGTCAAACTAGACACCTCGATTTCTATAGGGATTTTGCATATAATTGAAAGACGACACCAATGCCTTACATACAACCAAAAAAATCCAAACTTTAAACCAACAAAATTGGTAAAATAAAAATTTAGGTGCTGGTGTAATATAAAATAGTTTATGGGTTTAGAAGAAAGAGGTAAAAAATACAGAAGAGTTTAGAAGAGAAGAATGAGAATGACTTCGATATATACAAAGTGAGGTCTGTGAATTTCGCCTAGTTTATATAGGGGTATTTTGGCCATTATGAAAGTGTAACATTAGAAATTCTATTAATGCAAATATCTATGTTATATGTGTATATGGAGTGCAATTACTCTTATTTATATATATGTTTTGGCTATTTGTGACTTAATTCACTCTTTAACACAATTTTGAAATATTTAGAATTATATTAGTTGCATTATTTTTACTCCAAATAAATTATTTTTAGAAAATGAAAAAAATCTATGTATAAGGATAAATCTTTTAGTCAAATAGTCAAATTAATAATTAACCAACTATTCGATAGCGACATAAAATTATAGTTGTATTTTATTTTTTCTGAAATCATTATAATGTATTTCATATCTTAATTATTAGTAGTAGATTTTAATTAATTTTATTTATTTGTACGATGAATAAGTAAAATAGATATGAAATAAGTCTATCTTTGGTTGAGAGAAACAAAAAGAGGTGAGTGCGAGGAACTATTTTTCCATGATAACTATCATATATCATAAAATATTTCCTAAACTTCTGCTCATTCTATATATTCCCGCAATTATATTTAGAATAAATTTAAAAAGTCTACATATAAGGATAAATATTTTAGTCAGATACACAAATTAATATTTGGCCAATTTTTTATACCAGCAAAAAAAATATAATTGTATTTTCAAATTTTACAAAAATCATTATAATATATTCCATATCTCAATTATTAGTAGTATATTTTAGTTAATTTTTTATTTATTTGTACGACGAATAAGTAAAATAAAAATGAAGTAATTGTATCGTTGGTGCAGAGAAACCAAAAAAGTGAGGATGAAGAACTATTTTTCCAGGACAACCGGCATATACCATCAACTAACTGTTTCCTAAACGATTAGCTCTTTCTATGTATCCCCGAAATTACAATTTGAAAATTTAAAAAAAAAATCTACGTATAAGGATAAATCTTTTAGTCAAAATACACAAATTAATTATTTGACTAATTTTACGATACAGACAAAAAAATTATAACTGTACTTTCAAATTTTACCAAAATCATTATAATGTATTCCATGGACCATATCTCAATTATTAGTACGACGAATAAGTAAAATAAAAATGAAGTAATTTTATCGTTGGTGCAGAGAAACCAAAAAAGTGAGGATGGAGAACTATTTTTCCATGAAAACTGGCGTATACAATCAGCTCATTTTATATATCCCCGAAATTATATTTAGAAAAGTTAAAAAAAAAATCTACGTATAAGGATAAATCTTTTAGTCAAAATACAAAAATTAATTATTTGACTAATTTTACGATAGAGACAAAAAAATTAGAATTGCATTTTCAAATTTTACCAAAATCATTATAATGTATTCCATGGACCATATCTCAATTATTAGTAGTATATTTTTATTAGTTTATTTATTTGTATGACTAATAAGTAAAATAGAAATGAAAGTAATTCTATCATTGGTGGAGAGAAACCAAAAAAGTTTATAAATACTAGTCACTGATATCAAATTTGAAGAAATCATTGCATAGCTTTTCCATAGATTATACATGCAAGTTTATATAGTTGTATGAGAAAACAATAAAAATATATTTCAAGCTTATTTTCACCCAAAAAAAAATCATGTCGACCGATGAGACTTTAACTGATTCGCAACTTCAACTGGTTCCCGCTTATGGCTCTTCTTCAGACGGTGAATCATCTGGTCCGGCTTCGTACGCTGATCTTGTCCGAAACCCTGTACTTTTCTGGATCAAGCTCGGTGCTTTTCTCGAAGTCCTTGGGAAAACTCTCGTGTAAGTTTTGCATTTTTTCCTCCTTTGTTTTTTTGTGTGTTTATATTCTAAAGAATTATTTTATTATCTGCATCGGACTGAAGGTATCCTACTGTGTGTGGAGAGAGTCTGGATCTGTATCAGCTTTTCGTCCAAGTCACAGCTCGAGGTGGTCTTGAAAAGGTATCTCTATATGATCTTAGTTTCATATTTAGCATATGCTGCCATTGAACATCAAGTTTCTCAAAGCATTTGTGGTTATACGTGATACATATCGTGTTTGTTTGAAATCGTGGTGTGATTCTAGGTGATGGAGAATCGTAAGGCCAAAGAAGTGATTGGAACATTTAACTTCAAGAAACCAACGACCAACGCAGCATATATTGTAAGGAGGAACTATCTGAGTATGCTCTTTGAATTCGAGCATGTGTATTACCACAAAAAACCACTTTCTTCATTCTGGGATAGAGGTCTGATAATAACAATATTTATTTTATTATACTAATCATTTTTTTATTATTGTTTTACTCTGAGATTAACATATTAAACTATGTTCTCCCCGTATTTGTTTTTTTTTTCACAGAAGAATCTGTGAAGCGCCTTGTGGAGAACGCTGCACAGGACAAAGGTATATATTCAAGTTTACATGCAAATTGTATAATTAATTAATTCTGTAGTCTTGAAATTTTGCATTGTGAAACTTGCAGGCTCTCAAGTCCTGCCTCTTGGCTCCAAGATTAAAGGGGTCATTGATGGGAAGTTCGATAAGGGCTATTTTGTGACCATGAAGATGGGATCACAGGTGCTCACAGGAGTGATTTACCACTCTTTTCCTCCCGAAACTCCTCCAAGGCCCAAGAAGAAAGCGAAACTGTCTCATGTGGATTCATTGCGCCCAAAGTCCCACAGGTGCGGTTATAACTTCTTCTTTTCCGAGGAGTACCATAGGCTTAAGGCTGCGTACGCTGGGCAAGAACGCTCCCTCATCAAGGAGATCGGGAACAAGTGGAGGAACCTCTCTCTAGCTGATAGAGAGGTAACTAAGTCAAACCAACCATCTCTCAAAACATAAAATAAAAGGAATGATATTATTTAACACTTACACCAAAAAAGGAATGATATTAGTTAAACAGGACTTTGTTTTCTTGGAATGATTTATGTAAACAGGTTTATCAAGTAAAAGGTGCTAAAGATTTGGAGAGGTATAAGAGTGATATGGCTGCTTACAAATCCTTCGCTGCTTCTTATGAGGCGGGAAGTGTTAATGCTGCGAGTGATGATGCTGTGGCTGAGGCGGATGATCTCTAGTCTGTCTTATCTGCTTGCATCTTTTTATTTTTTAAGCATTTTATAATTTAATAATAAGTTGTAGAGTTGGCCATAGATTTACATGCGTGTATGTATACCTTGCCAACTTTTACATAAGTTGTTCTTTTTCTTTCTCTCTTTCTCTGTTTCCCTTTGAGAACTTTAATTTGATATTAAGTTATTTTGCTTTCTTTATTTTATTTCTGCAATTTTTTTCTCTATAATTTTGTATGAACATACTTTTAATTTTATCTTAGGATGGTGTTAGCCATATAAAATAATACATCCTGAATTAAACTTGGTCCAATAATGAAATGCATATCGAAAAGTAAATAAATTTTCTGAAACCAGTGGATTAGATTTCAATGTTTTCATGAAAATATTAAGAAACTAAGCACTTAAGCATACTTTCTCACCATATATGACTATCGAATTTTATCTCTGTTTCCAATGGTGTGATCCAAACTTCTTATGAAGTCTTCAAACAGCTCTTTGTTGATTACGAAATATAAAAATGAGAGAATCCCTAGGCAGTAAACAAAAGAGGAAGAAGTATAATAGATTAGGTAGCTTGCGATACAAGTTAAACACAAACACGAAACATAATCAGCCAAAGAAGCTAGGATCATAGCCATTGCTAGAAGTGGCCAAGACGTAGTAAGCAACGATGTGACCAATAGAACCCCAAGCAAGAACATCCACGATGTTGAATCCAACGGGGTCGTTCGACTTCAAGAGGCTTACGTATTCCTTAGCACGATCATCTCCGGCTTCGAAGTGGGTCTTCCCGTTCTGCTCCGGAACCTGTTTCGCCACGTTCTCTCTCTGGAAGTTGAAGAAGACGAACCGGCCTAGGAAGAGGGAGAGACCGGTGCTGAGGCTTATGACGACAGATGGGCTGAGTTCTGCTCTCACGACCGTGGAGGAGGATGATCTTCTTCCGACGGTCGTGGATAGCTTTGGGAAGGCGGAGGAGGAGCCACCGAGACGGAGGGGACGGAGGCCGTGGAAGGAGATGGATTTTGGGGTGTTCTTGGAGATTGCGGTGGAGAAGGTTGTTGCGGGAGTGAGCAAAGCTGATGCGTTTGTAGCCATGTTATCTTCTTCTTTGGAGTGCAAGCAAGAGAGAATGTGTGGTTTTGGATTTATGATCTGTAGCTTTGGAGGAAAGACGATACAAGATTTTGTGTTGTGATTTGTGAGGATACCATCAATTCCAGGTTGATGATGTGGCATCCTATCGTTGGTTCCTTTTGGATAATGAAATTTCAGACCAATAATTTATGTTACAGCCCCTTCTAGTTTATACTGTTATCTATAAGGAGCCTTACGTTTTCTTTTATTACAATTTAATCCACATGGACATTGTGAAGTTGACACAAATCAGTATTTGCGTTAAACCCCTCATGATTTATATGTTTTTACTTAAATTGGCTAAAGTTTTCTTTAATTCGATTTATTATACAAGAAACAAACTATCAATATTTGTGTTAAAGCCCTCATAGTTTAAACAATCTCCTTAGAAGATCATGCTTTATTTTAATTCACACACATTTTATACCATCGAAATTCAACATGATGAAACCAATCCCTAAAACTAGGCATCGGTGTTCCGTTAGGATTCGATTGGTTGATTTGGATTTTTGGGGTTTGCGGTACTATGTTCACAACTCTTATTCAGATTTTACTAATTATCTGATCATATTTGGCGATTCTTTTTGGGTTCGACTCAGATTGAGTTATAACCAATATATGAAACTGCCCAAAAATCGTTTAAAATAAAAATTGAACCAAAAATATCTAAAATATATGTGTCATACAGAACTCTAGTTAAAATCTAGTTAAATTACTTAAACTAACTAAAATGTATTAACAATAAAACCAACCACAAAAAAAATATACATTCTAAGATATCTATATTACTCTACTATATATAAAATTAACATATTTAACTAATTTCAAATATTTTTGGAACATGATTTGGATTTTGAGTTCAAGTTGTACATGAACCTGAAAGTAGCTAGCTCTTAGCTCCCATTCAAATATTTTCTTATAATGGTTTGGATCGGATTTTTTTTTCAGTTCGGATTAAGATTAAGATTTTTTATTTGGGGTAAAACGCCAAGCCTACTTAAAACAATATTTTGCTGGTCTAGCAAGGATAAAATTTTATCCAAACTCAAGCTGAACTTCAACACCTATGTACAAGTCAGCATACATGAATCACAAACACTCATAAGAAGAAAAAATATAACTAACTAAAAGTTCTTATAATCTTGAGAAATCGATCTTTCAACTTTGTAGTGTGAGACAAGGGTCTACATCTTTAGTAGATCCTAAAACATCCATACAGAGATTCACATGTTGGTGCTTTTTTCTATACTTGTCATGTTCCTTTGATCCATGATTCTCCGTTCTCTTGTCATCCAAATGAAACTCCTTGTGCATGAATTCTAGAAACATTGCCTTATAGCCATCTGAATGGATCACATTTGGCTTTATACAACATCCTAATGTAGATTTCAACGCGGATTCGACTATCTTATTCTAGCTATAGGGTCCCAAGTAGTCGATTATCCTCCATACCAACTCATGATTACGTAGTCTACTCCAAGAAACAATGAGTAGTCCATTACGTTTATGATATGCCATTATTATTTTTATTTACCAACGACAATTGATTTAGTTAGAAACTAAAAAGGAAATAAATTCTAGTTTGTAAAAGAAGAAAAATTTGCATAATGTTGGAATTTAGATATTTTGTTAATTTATAGACTTATTAATTTATAAAAAAATAAGTTGATTGTTTCTATTTAGAATATAGTTAGTTAATTTTACTGTATATATATTAATTAAATTTTGGAATTTTGACTTTCATATTAATTTTATTGTATTATTTAATGTATATAAATATGTTTTATAAGACTTAAATATGTTTAGATATAATTTTACTAAATATTATCAAAATATATTGAAGTGTTAGGAAAATATAAAGAAAACAAAACAATTGTTTGTTTGTACTTATATAAATGTATATATATATATATATAAAAATTAGCAATTTATGGTTTTAACGAACCATATGCTACTATATATTAATTGCAAAGTGACTTAAGTGATTTTTGCTTAGGTGTCACTCATATGTGAAGTTTGGAAATAATTCTCTTAAATTGATTTGGTTGTTGGTATTTGAATTTTCTTTTATTTAAATCAAGTTTTTAAAAGGAAATGAATCCTAGAATTGTCTAATCTAATATATATTACCAAATAAACAATCAAACATCTTAATTTAAATGAATTAACAGATTTGTTTTGTTGAAACAATTGATTATCAAAGATTAAATTATATAAATTTATAGTGGATACAATAAAACATAAATTTCAGAAAAATAGAAACTTAATAATATTTCTACTCATTATATAATGTACATATATTTTTAAAATGTGTCAAATGAATGCAAAACAGTCAAATATATAATTTTCTATAAAAAAAACAATCATTGTAATTGACAATGTGAGATTCTAATTGAGTTATCACTTTTATAAATGACTAAAGTATTTTTTATATTTAAAATATCATATTATCATATATATAGATAAATTGAGAAGTCACTTAATTGTTTTTGCTTCTCTGTCAATCATAAGATAACTCTTCAATTAATTATTTTAATTTGATAGATTGATGGTTTTTTAATTTAAATTTATTAAATTCATTTTTAAAATAATAAATCAAAACTAATTTATATCAATAATGAAACAAATCATACTTACCAATAATGATTGACATAAATATGCATTTAAGAAAATTGTGTCATCACTTTTTGGATTTGTGTCATAAAGTATCTTGTGTATTTAGTTAAATAAATGTTTTACAGAAAAGAAATTTGAAAATTTTCCCTTGCATATTTTATAAATAATAATAAGATATAATTAGTGGTTAGTAATTTTATTACGTATGTATTATATAGATAATAATATACAAAATTAGTGGTTAGTCTACAAAAAAGTAAATTAATTAATTTTAGATAATATGCATATTTAATATTTTCAATTAAAAATGTGGTAAATTATTTCACGTTTTAAATGAATTTTGTTTACAAAAAAAAATATTCTTGTATGTTATATAAATGTATAATTAGAAATTAAATACAATTAGAAATAATTTACATTAGTTGTCTATTGCGTAGAAAATGATATACAAAAATATGTATATAAAGTAAATTTTAAACGTATCTTAGTATCTGCATATCAAAAAACAAATTGATACTTCTTAATCAACAAACCAGTAAAAATCTATATCGATTAAAAAACATATAAATAATTCTATACGTTTTTAAAAACAATCTGTTTAAAAAACTTTGTAAATTTTTTTTTTCATGTTATAGAAATAACTAAAAATAAAATAAACTAGTATATAACAGAATAAGAATTTAGTTTTTATTTACAAACCGTAACAATAAGAATTCTGTGTCTAACTATTCTCATTTATCAGAATCATTTGATTGGAAATTTTTTCATAATGTTTCTTAACTTTCTGCGAGCTGAAAGTTATTTATATCATAATATATGAAACTTCTTATTATCTATCAAATACGAACACTATTATTATGAATGTATATTAATGTATAAATTAATAGAAACTAAATCTTACATGAAAATAATATTAGAAATTTAATCCACATATTTATATTTTTGTTTATTTTTCATAATCTTTATATATAATTCAGTTTCAAGTATGGATTTTTTTGTCACATCATTCATACTATTAGATTTTAATAAATTTTAGATGAAAACTTGATCTTACAAACTAATTAATATATAGACATATATATGGTCTGGATGTGAATGTTAGAAAATAAAGTTACATTCTTAATGTATTAAAATCCTAATTAGTCATATATAGCTATTTCTTTAATGAAATATTAAAAATATCATTTATACTTTAAAAATTAATCAAATAACCAAACTGAATAAATTATCTATAATCTGTTTATTTAAAAAATATCTAACTCACATTCAATTTAAAAAAACTAAAAATATATTATAGCATATCAAAATATAAAAATATTACATTATACTTTTAAATTATTCGTATCCGCAAATTTGCAGACGGTGAACCCCGCACATAAGCTCATTTATTAGTCTGATTGCTCCAATATTTATACGTATGAAGCAAACTAGGAGTAGTTGTGGTGCCGGCCATAATCAAGAAGGCTACCTAAGTGCGGTCCCAAACACCGATGAAGAGTGCTTCTGTGTCAGGGCTGAAGGTGATATAGTAAATGGAGGGAAGAAGAGGGCACGTGTAGGGTGGAGATTTAAGTCGTTGAGTCGTTATAACGGAAGGGAGTGACTAATAAAAGTGTGACAGCTGGCAAGAGTAACAAACGAGTGACTCGGAAGTTGATTCACTGAGTGAGGAGCGAGTGGATGAAGTTTATATTACGATCTTTTGTAGTTCTTTTAATTCATTCAGAAAATCTTGTTAACCTGAGTGTTACTCTGTACTCGGTTCATATCGTTTGGGATTTATACAATCTTCTACGTATTTACTTGAACGGCAATCCGATCATAACGACGGTTCCTTCGTTATCAGAAGGATATTCCCGAGATCTCTCCAAAGAAATCAATCTCTTGCTCTGTTTCATACCCTTTTGAGACATCGTAGACATGGACAAAGTCAGCCGGCTCAGCCATGGCCATGTACTTCCCATCAGATGTGTAACGGATGGAACGGAAGGTTAACCCTCAGGACAGCAACAGATTTAGACAGGTTACGAACGTCCCAAACCCTGCAGGTCTTGTCTTGGTTACGTGTGGAGATAGTGAGCCCATCTGGATGCCATGCTGATGCAAAGGAAAAGTCCAAATGTCCTACTAGAGTTCTTAGTGTCTGTCGGATATTTCCAACGGAGTTAGAAGAAAAGCTTCTTTATTTCAACGATTTGAATAGAGATAGTGCCCTCCGGGTTGTCTCCCCCAATCGCCAATAGTTTACCATTAGGACTCAGAGACGTGTGCTGACAATAGAAATTACAAATGATTCATTAGTACAACTACATTTACAGTTTTCATAATGTAAAAGATGTCAGATTCCATCCTCCACGTTAGTTATTACTCAAACTTACTGCCACAAGTGTGACGCATCAAATGATACCAAAGAAAAAGTCAAGAATCAAGAAACAAGTAGGGAATTACATTGACTGGCCAAGGAAAGCGAAAATAGTTAACAAGCTGATATCTCTCCATATCAAAATCTCTCTGACTCCACAATCATTATTTTTGAGGCTGTGAAATGAAGCGCCCCACTGCACAAAACCAGACCCCCAAAGATATGTTAGAAGCTGTAAACTGCACAAGTTGGCAAGAAACATGGAGCAAAAAAGACAAGCATGTACCTGGGTTTGTTATAAAATCTCAATTGCATTTGTGATAGCATTATCATCAGAAGTTGTCCGCTAGCAAAAGCTCAAACCAGGTCTATCAAGATGCTGAATCAATTATCAATGTGGAAACAGTTAATTAGATTGCATGTTACATGAGATTCATCCATGCTTCCTAAAAAAACTATACAGCTTACCTTGCATATAAGTTCTCCTTGAAATCCGTCAGCAAAACTAAAAAATTATCCCTTTCACCAAGTGTACTCACTTGAGTCTTTGTAAATCCCTCCAACAAACTTCCAGGAACATGACCTTGAACATTGAGAACCTCATGCTTTCGGGATGTCAAAGTAGAATAGTGGTTCACCAAAAAATTTCACATAAGGTAGACATCGTGCTTAGATGTTTCCCAAACCAAATTTCTAAACTACAATTCAAAAGAAAATGACATTATTTTACATGTCTCCACGTAAAAGCTTTGGATGAAATTTTTTTTTTTAAAAAAAGGGTATGCTTTTGATGATAACCTGGAAATGAATAATACTTGATTTGATAGATCTTGAATTCCGCCAGAAATCATAAAAGAAGGCCCCTTTCTGTGTGGCCATGCAATCCTGAGGAGGTGATTAAGCAAATGAGATATGATAGCAGTTGAAAGCATAAGGATGAGAGAGAATGAAGGAAGACTTACTTTCTTGGAGGAATCACTAGAACTAGGGACATTTTAATAGTTTCTTACTGTTCAAGTCTAGTTTGTCTGTATTTGTCTCTGGTAATACTAAGCTTGTCCCAAGGAATGCCCTGAATGTCTTTCCCTATTCGAGCTTGAGCAGCTGTAGTATCAGCTATTTTTTTTATTCTGACACCTACACTGCAGAAGAGTAAGCGATTGCGAAGAAAAAACACTCACTTCCTATACATTTCACTCAATAGGGATTAGATTAACTACAGAGTAGTCAAACCATGAAAACCATCATCTAAACCGTCATGAGCCTCTTGCATTTGATCACCAACATGGTTCATGTAGGCAGCAGGATCCACCGCTTGGTAATTGGACTTTTTTTTTTATTGACTTGGATAAAGAGGCACTTGGCTGCATGATATTTATCCTCCTCTCATTCACAGTCTCTACCAACGTAAAAAGGACGGTCACAATTTTTTCATCATAGACACTTTTAGTTTACCATTTTACTCTTCCATTATTAAAATTGGCTCAGACTATTGGGGGATTCATTTGTCTTTACCTCATGCCTTTCAGAAGAGTTGAGTTGCTATCATTATTTTTCTTATGTAATTTAAGCTCTTCATGCCAGTGAAAACTCTAATCATATACACAAATCCACTACTACAAGATTCCTAACAACTAGTAATAGTCGTGTTCACAGTCTCTTTTTTTGTTGCTTTCATTTCTCAAACATATATTGATAAAAGATTTTACAACATCTCTCATTCAATTTTTTTTTGTTATTTCTATTGTTTTCTCTCTCTACACAAGATTACAACAGAAGGGTTTCAAAATCAGGTTGATTATACTCAACTCTGATGTCAAATCTACATTATCAACCACAAGATCTCCACCATCAAAAGATTTTCTCTGTCCCTCCCTATCTTCTTCTTTTTCTATTAACTTATGGAAGGAGGTGGGCCTACGAGCGAAAGGAAAAAAAGAAAAAAAAAGTTGTGACCTAAGTTAGATGAGGAAGGAGATAAAAGCAACTAACATGTTTCTTCTTCTTCTTGTAATCTGTTCTCTCTATCTCTCTGTATGTGCAGACGTTTTGAGCTGTATTTATGCAAAACTCAGCAGAAGATGATGTTCTCTTATTGGCTTTTTCTAACAGAACAATCTTCTTCTCTGCAGAAAACAGAACCAATTTGTGGGTGTTATCACATCGCATTCTTGTTCACCACAGCAAAGTCAAGGCAACATATATTCAATGGGGGTACTTACATGAAGTTGGGACTCTCGTATACTTTCCAGCATTTCAGTTATTTCCATCTGCTTCATCACTGTGGCGTGTAAAGCCTGCAACCACCACTGGAAAATGTCAAACTCCATACTGCAATTATGCAGAGTTTGTGAAAAACAAAACAGCACATTATTACCCTCTTTGTTTTCTCGAGATCAAACTCAACCGATTTGATTCTGTCTAGAGAATCCATCAGCATTCTCTCCTTCTCTGCGGGAATTTCAACCGGTTTGTTCCTGATTTCCTCATACTTTTTCTCAAGTTTCTGAATACGCTCCAAGCACGGGCCAATCCGGTCTTTTATTGTGGTCTCCATAGGTGTTGGTGTGAGAGTGCTCCTACTCTCATCTTCCGTTGGAGTTGAGGTAGTAATGGTATTCTTCCTTCTCGAGAGCTCAAACGGGATATAACGGAAAACTGCTGCTAGTTTCAGCAACAACGAGATTATCCTTTTGGCTAGGTTCTCAGGTTTTATGCTGTCAGTTCTTCCCTTTAAACTGAGATCAAGTTCGAGCATTTGATATTGGGATTGCCTTACTTGGCCTCTTCGGTTAGCAGGTTTGTTAGGTATGGCAAACTTGTCATCGCAACTATAATAGCCGTTAACATCTGACGTCCTAGCCTGCATAGATCATACTGTTCTGGTCAGTATTAAGAAACTAGAGTGGACTGTTACACGAATGTACCCACACAATAACTCACTTCCTCATAAGCTGAATTCACATGAGCAGAGGCTGAGCACATTCTTCCAGGAGGAACATCAGAACAAGATACAGATTCTGCTGCTGAACTCTCAGCTTGCATAGCCTAAAATTCAAAATTGGTTTGTCATACTAACCGGAGAAAAAGTTGTAGAACCAAACAGAGATATTCGCCTTTTACCATAGATGGATGTATACTTATGTAGGATGAAGAATTCTGCGGGTCACTCAGCTTCCTGGTAATTTGCCTAAAGAGTGATGATTCTCCATGGCAGATGAGCTAATAGAGGCACAGATCTAAAATGAGCTTCATGTACAAGTCCTAAAAACTGAAGGAAAACAAACCTAAGTTTTAAAAGCAACAAAGAATAGGATCCAAATATTTACCTTCGTTGTTTCAGGATCATTCCAGGGTCCTTTATTAGAGCGAAGACATCCTCCGTCGCCAAAGCAAGAGCATGAGCCTCCGAGGAAGTCTGGCAATTGACTAAAAGAAGAGAGCAGTGGATGTGGTAAGTATAGGCTACAAATGATAGCTGAAAATTTCCAGGTGTGAAATGAGTAGAAAGCAAACTACCTTGAATCAATGACTTCATGTAATTTGGATAAAGATTTGGGTTCTAGCACCTGCAGCAGCAAAAGTAAGATAGAAGTACAGATGGCAATAGTTAACAAAAGAGAAAAACTAGGGTGAGAGCTGTACTTGTATTTTTGCGATGGTCTTTGCATCAAGAAACTTCTGAGCAGCAGGCCAAAGCATTTTCTTGAAACCTGTTCCAGCATTTACAATGTACATTCTGTGCAGCGTCTGCAACAAAAAAAATGTAACTTGCAACAATCCGGTATGTATGCAAAGAAGATATAAGATGTAAACTGAGAAACTCAAGTACCTCAGGGTAGTAGCTGTTGTCTATCTTCGCCATGGCAGCCACAAGACTTGCACCTGTTGATGTAAAATTCTTCATGCCCTGTGTTTAACATGAGACTACACAAATAAGAATACGGAAGCACTAAAAGAGCAATACCACAAATGCAGAAAAGCTCAAAACTATAGGAATATCTTAAGAAAGTACCAGTCCTTGCACATCCAGTATTGTAGTGGAGGAATAGATACGGCGCTTAGCTGCAATAGAGCATGCAGGGAATTTCTCTAAGAGAGCTCTCTCAAACTCTTGCACATGATATTTTAGATATCTATCAATGGTGGTGATACGCATAAGCTTAGAGGGATGAGCTTTGCCAAGTCTTTCAATGTAGACAGGTCTTCCTTCCTTGTCAACTCCATGATAGCCTTGGGGATAGTATTGCAGAACTTCTTCCATCTCTTCGAAATCAAAATCCTAGCATCCACATACACAAAGGTAAATAAATTCAAGAGCTTGATATGGAGTGACAAACAAGCTGGTGTCCAACTTAGCTCAGTGAATCCTTACCTCTAGTATGGTATCTGTACCATATTCTTTTCTCCATCTAAGCATTTCTTCCCACATCTGGATGGTCTTTTCAATGTTAAGATCTCTGGCCTTCAAAAATCTACATATAAAAAATAAATAATGAGTTAGCTAGAGAGATCCCACTTATAAACAACACATCACAAATTAAACTCAAGGGACAAACAAACCTGAGAAGAGTATGGTAGTCATCATGTCTAGGAGGTAACAAGTCTCTCTGGAGAAGGTTACTACGAAACTCAAGCACAACCGACTCCTCTTTCTCATCACGTACATCTTCAATGGAGACTGAAGGAATCCTATAGTCAATTTTCCTCTTGCCTCTTTTCTTCAAAGAATGAGTGAACCTGGTTGAAGCATGAATGGCCTTCTTCTTAAGATTCCCGATTTTAGAGCGGCGTCTTTCATCATCTTCAGAGATGTCAAAGTCAGATCTTCTCTCCCTGGTTTCGTCAAGATATCCGTACTCTTCAATGCCTTCAAATAGACAAGTCAAAGTTAACTTGGATTTGATTCATCCGTAGGGAATGAAAACAAACAAAACTTTTACCTGACATATCAAATAAAAGAGAAGGCTTGTTCTTGATTCAAAGGAGATGCATGTGGAGTTATACGGCCATCACTCTTGAGGAAAACAAACCTGAAGAAACAGAAGGCAAGGAAGGGGTTACTGAAAGTATGAGAAGTGATACTAAGAATCGTCTTTCTTGGCTTTTCAATTTTTTTTTCAAATTGTCCAATCAAATCTTTCATGTGATTGGCATTAAGTATTCCTTTCTTAACACGGACATAAACACCAAAGCTGAGAGATTCCCCGTGAACATAAAGAAGCAAGCACCTACAACAAAGATATTTTGCCTCAGCCAAAAAAAAAAAAAACCTTTGTGGTCTTGTCGAAGATGAGTTACAGATCTGCGCTCATATTCACTCGCTGGAGCATTTAAGTAGTATCTACAATTGTCTTCTTGTCCTAATAAGAAAAAAAAAAAAAAAAAAGAAACGCATCACTTATTTAAGCTGGTCATAAATGCAATCTCGAAACTTTAAAAAAATGAAACGAAACCGTTAAAGATGAGAAGAGTAGTTATCATCGAAGACCACGAAATCTCAATGATTCTCACCGACACTCACACAAAAAAAAAAACTAAACTAAACGATTGAAATCGAAGCAATGCCGATTGAATACAATACGGATCTCTCTCACCCTCGAACAAGTGCAAAAAAAGGGGCTCCAATGAAGCTCTGAAATTTACCTCCGATTCCAAATAGCCTTTTAAACACTCTGATAGATTCTCCAACGTTAATTTAAGAAACGTAAAGGCTGCCTTCGATGATAAAAAAAAGGATTAGATGCAGAGAGAGAGAGAGAGAGTGGAAAAGATCTCGCGTGTAGTTGTTGTGTTTCTTCTTTCTGCTTCTTCTTCTTTTAGTCTTGAGTTTCGTTACTTCTAATAATAATATTCCCCCTTTTGCATTTTTTAGTTTTAGATTTAATTTCTATAGGTTTGGTATTTTCATGTTCGGGTCCAATGGTCCCTTTTTCTGTAAAACAGACAATAGGGAAGGTAAAAAGGTATGGTAGCTTCGTCAGTAACTTTTTCTTACCCCTTTGGTCTCTCTCTCTCTCTCTCTCTGCCTTCACTTTGCATGCGTGTCTCCTTTTCTTCCCTTCTCCCCATGACTGAGTTGAGTTCCTATTAAATTAGCCAATTCAAAAGGTTATATTTCAACGTTACGTAAAACGACAATTTAATAAGATGTTAAAAAAGGTTGATTAACGTATCTTACGCTTTCTAAAGTTACCTTAAGATTTTCTAGAAATACTAAACGTGTTTTCTCATAAAGCAACAAAAATAAAAGTGTTCTGTTTTTATTACAACAAAAGGATGGTGGTCATTAATTGGAGTAAGTTGACTTTTCATACGAACCACATACTGTGTTTTGGACACGTGCCGCCACCAGTCTGCTGTGTTTAATGCATGCTTCCCCATCATTTTAGATTCAATACTAGGATTCTTGATTTCTGAAGCATTAAATAAAGAGTATTTGCACTCCATACACACACAAAACACATTATTTAGCTCTATACCCTATTTCTCTCTTCTCTTTCCTTCCCTCCATCACTAATTTTTCCCCCTAAAATATGGCAAATCCCTAAATATCTACTTCTTTTGGTATTTTGAGCTAAATCACTCAAAAATAAACTACTAACATTCTGGTTAATTCATTACTGTGCTCTCAGTAATTACTACCTGCTCAGCTCCTATATGTTTTTCTTTCTCAATTAGTACTCATTTTTTCTTGGTAATCCATAAGTAATCATTTTTCAAACTGGTTATAGAATCATACTTGAGGCTGGTGCAACTTTCTTGTTCTTCTCACCAATACTGTTTATTTTGTTCTTTGATGCTTTTTTCTTAAATTATTTCACCATTCCTGTTAACTATTTACTGTTGGTTACTTAAAAAATGGGTCCAGCAGTAAATGAGAATGGTCCCATCAGACATAACAGTACGTTACAAAAAACAGCTTACAGCATAGTTCGGGGGAAAACCATTTACATCATTATCAAATGATTTTTTTTATGATTACTTTTTTACTTTTACCCAAATAAAAACGACACAAGCCACTGTCGTTTCTTCCTCTGTCCAACCGCATCATCGAACCATCATTTGCCATTTAATTTTCACTTTGCTCTTCAATTTCGTACCGACAAGTAAATCCGGGTAAAAAGCATTTAATGATCGGATACTCCCACCAGCAAATAACCACACTGCTAGTTACATAATTATTGGTAAAAAAATTTCATTTTTTAGTGAGAACTCGATGGTCCAAATTGAGATATAATGCATTTTTGTGATTACATCTAAAGTATGGTGTATACACACACACACATACACCAAATATGTTTACAAAATGCATGTACAGTATTCTACTTCTTTTTATTAATTTGAAAGTATCTTGTACCTATAGAAAGGTCTAGACTAATTTTCAAAGAAAAGTGTAGTCTACCTTAGCAAGTGGATCAAATCTGAAATGTGGTAGCGTTCCAACTACTTTCTTTGTCACTTGACCACACTGTCTCGGAGAACAGTATCCTATTTGATGGGTTCAGTATAGATAGACAGAGAGATGTTGGTTATAATTATGATTAATAACCGAGTTGACCAGCTTTTTTAATATATAAATCAAAATCTGTACAGACTACAAATCTAATATTGAGCAAGAAAACATATAAAACTGTGTATGCACTCGGAGTTGTTGTATACAGATCATATAATATAGTACATATCTAAATCCACCCTTGTTAATATTTAGGCCTGATAGTAACGTTTTGCATCAATTTTATAAAACTCAAGAAAAAAATGTGTATAAGTAGCAACAAAGAATGTCAAAAAAAATATCAAAACAGCTAAAAGTAATACATTATTAACTTTAAAATTGGAATATACAAGAGGAAAAGGATAAAAGAAAGATTTGGATGTGATAGAGAGAATCCAAGGATGGAGAGCAACTTGACATTGTGACAAAGAAGATGGCGAAATCTCCCTTCTGCAGTGCAGTACCGCTGAATAAAAGTCATTTTGAATAAATTACAAAGTTCATAAATAAACAAAAACGAAAGAAAAAAACAAGGAAATGTCACTTTCTTCACAGAATGAAAGCCATAATAATGCTAATACCATTCCAAAGCCCCAAATATTCCCCAGCTATTGGTCGTTTTCGTTACCCTTGCACTTTGTACTTACATTTCATACAAATACTACATGTTTTACAAACCAAAGTTTGGTTTAAGTTTCTAAGAAAATAATAATACGCTTATCAGTACATCGTGTTTTCTACAAAAAAAGGTATGTGATATTATAAACAACGGGTCAGGGGACATATAATACATGTTCTATTTGTTTTTTTTGTCATCTGGTAGTTTAATTAGATCAAATATCATTTTACACAAAACAAAGAGACATTACCCACCTTTCCCAAACCAAAAGCCAGCAAGGTAAAAAGTACCATCCAGAATCAAGAGCTAACGAAGTAATATGTACCACCCAGAGCCAAAAGAAAGACATAACACAAACTCTTAAAACTAACAAAGACAAAGAAGAAAAAAAGATGTCCCAGAGGCAGAAAAGTAAAATGGAACATCAAGGGAAGAGTGCTCAACCTTGCACTCAAAGACGAGCTTATCTAACGCGACTCAACAACAATTAACGCAAGTTGAGAAGAGCAATGAGATAGACAAGAAGCACACGAACATCACCAAACACATAAATTGAATTAAGAGAGATTATAATCCTTAACCGTCGCTGTACACCCTCCAAGCGTCTCATACGCACCATCACCCCACGGCGAAACCTATAAAAGCTTCCCGATTAATCAAACATAATAGAAAATTTTAATTATATATCAAGATAGATTAGGTGATGATTGTTTGTATAGTAAATAGATTTTAGTTTTGGATTTTAATTATTAGTTTTAAAATTTTAGCTTTTATTTTTTGGTTTTTGATTCTGCTATAGATTTTAGTTTTTCAAAAAAAATCAATGGTAGTAACATTAGATTTTGTTTTTTGTTTTTCATACTATAATAAATTATTGATAATATTTCTTTTAAAACTATAAAAAATACAAAAGTTATTATTATCACAAAAAACTAAAAATTATATATAAAGTCTATTTTAAGAATATTATGTTATTTTATTGCTTGTCTTGACTGAATATAAATAATTGAACCTACATCCATATATACATATTATCTGACAATAAAAATTAATAATTGAATTTTTAAAAACAAATAAAATTAATTAAATTTTAAATTGGCAGAAATATATAAATTTTATCAAATCGGAATATTATAATTTAATATCAATAATTAAGTTTAAAATATTATCTAATTATATACATATTATTAAGTACCCGGTTAATAGTTAGTTTATTATTTCAACAATTTAAAACTGAACAAAATTTAAATATATTTTTGTACTTTGGTAAAACTGTATAAATTAATTTAATTCCAAAATGAAATCAGTCATTGAAAGCTCTAAAAATCCATTAAAAGAGGATTTTGGTTTCTATGTATAAAATGGTGTAAAGTTGAAAAAATGGTTTTTGAATTTATCCTAATTTACATGTACAAGAACTTTGTTCATATATATAAAATTTCATTGTGTTAAATGATGATTAAGTAAATTATAATATTTTTTCAAGTGAAAAACGACGTGATGTTGCTGAAGAAACTTGACCAAAGTGGTTTTTGGCTTTTCTTTAGAAAGTAACAGTTTTTCTTTTGAAAAACTTGTTTTCCTAATAGGGAATCTATTTTTCCAAAAAAAAACTGATTGGTTAAAAATTAGTTTTCTGAAAAACAAAAGTTAAAAACTACTGCAGAATCTGCAAACAAGATTTTGGAAAAAAGAGGCAAGAGTAAGCGAATAAGTATAACTTATATTATATATAACTTAAGTTAACGAATACTTGAAAATACAATACGTTTTAACCATATAGTATGGAGTTTGTCAGAAATAAATTTTAAAAATAGGAAGAATTTGTATTCTTAAAGACTTGTGCGATTTGCTTTTCCTGATCCAAAATAAATCCTTTTTTTTTTCTAGGAGGTATTACTTTTTCTCGAATGCCAAACCTTTCTTTACATTGAGGTCGGCAGTCTTCTTTGTAATTAAGAAAAAAAATGCAAACTCTCTCTCTCAAATAATTGGTGGTATGGGGTCCTCTCGAAATTAAATTTATGGATCAATAATATAGATAGTGAATTTTTAGTCATAACTCAAACTATCACTTTTAGGGCATCTCCAACCCAACTCCATTTTTTACTCTAAAATGGAGTAAAAGAGAATATGGAGTAGAAAACACTCCAACCCTACTCCATTTCCCACTCCATAATAGAGTTTACTCCATAAATGGAGTAATTTGTTTTTTGTTTGTTCATCACTCCATTATGGAGTAGAAAATGAAGTGGGGTTGGAGCATTTTTACTCCATATTCTCTTTTACTCCATTTTGGAGGAAAAAACGAAGTTTTACATTGGAGATGCTCTTATGTACATACTTGCATGAGATTGTTAATTTAGTAAGCCTTGGAAATTTTAATAAACGATGCTTTTTAATTTAAGAATCAGAATAATCAAACACCTTTGTTTGGGTTTGGGTTTTTGAAGATAGCTTCGAGAACAAGCCTGACACCGTCTCTTTAACCCATGGAGTCAACTCTTTAACTTTCTTTGCCCTTTTGACCTTTGAAAGTTTTGAACTTCCCGTGAATTGTTTTGCCACAAAATCGATGAACATTTCCTTTAAATAAAAGTTTAAACACATAATGCACTAATTACCAGCGGTCACAGGGGTCACGTGTGTGCTTATTCACGATTAGCAATGTAGCACACGCGTATACGGAGGACATGGAGTAGCAAGTCAAAGCTGTATCGAAACAAATAATTATTTCAGTTCCGTACAGTAGAGTTAGAGGTTGGTATGTGTCGTGGAAACTGTTGAGTAACTATTCTCCATACCAGAGATGGGCCCCAAAGAATCTACATTCACTGTTTTACTTTTTGGTTACGTTAAGTAACTGAATGGTATAAGTTGTACTTCTGTAAATTAGTTTTTCTCCATTGGTTATACAGTTTTCACTGTTAGAAGAACTAAAGAAGATAATATTATCAAAGGACCGGTCTCAAAAATGACTTGTGGTTTTAGTTCTTTCTCCCTATGGCCTATTTCCCCATGGGTCCCTTATCAGTATATTTTTTTGGAGCTTTGGAGAAAGATCGACATGTGCTACACAGCTCATTGCCTGGTCTTGCAATTGACGACATGCCGTTTTTTCTTTTCTTTCCATCTCAGTTTTTTTTTTGTACCAGTTCCAAGGCGTTGAGGCATCGTCCTTCAAATAACACCTCATTTCTTCTTTTCCATAGATTCCAAATATTCCACGGCCACACTCCTTTATGTTCATCACTCAAAAGTTTGAATGTATCCAGATTAAGAAGAAAGTTAATGTTAGCAAAAACATAACCAACATCAAAACCACCCTTCGGATTCGGGACTGTAGACAAAGCCCAGACTGGCCTTGCAAAACAGCAATCAAACAACATATGGTTGATCGACTCCACCTCTCCCCCACAATTCTGGCATCAGTTATTTTCATACTTCTAACATTGATGAGATCAGCCGTAGGAAGTGCAACACTGATGGATTTTGATAGGTTCAAGAAGGCTTACTATCGAAAGAAAGGAGGAAAGGTGGTGGGAACTGAAGTGGAATGATCCGTTGAAGTATTCATTCAAATAAAGAAATTATGAAACTTTTACTTCAGAGAGAGGCTTTGCAGTTACACGGAGGGAGTGAAGTGAAGATAGTATAAATAGAGTTGTCTTTTGTTTACGAGATCTTTATGCTTTGATGTTGTAATCTCTTTGACGATATAAGTTTAGAGGTCTCAGTCGCTTTGAGACTGACGATGATGGTGAATTCGTAAAAAAGTGATCCATTGTTGTACTTCAAAGCTATAAATTTTGACTGGGCTCATTTTAATAGGAAACATTATTCATTATTAAAAATTACTGGAGTCAGCTGACAACTTTTTCACCCGGCCTTGAACACTTTATCTACCTCCGTATCACATAGCTTCCACCACGCTAGGGTGTGGGGATAAATATCCATAGAAAGAAACAAAATTAATAAGGTTCCTAAAGCGATCAAATCTGTTTTGTAGTAAAATAGTCGTCAAACTCTTCATAGTATTGAGCAGCACTCACTATATATTGTATTGCCAGAAAGGTCTCGCGTGGTTCGCATATCTGCAAACAAAAAAAAGAACATAAGCAACTAATCTTCCAAAGAGTTAGTTTTAAACCTGAATTGGTACGGAGTTAGTGTTAATCAAGATCCATGATGCACTAACACTAAAACATATAAAATGCAATGTGGAATCCAAAACAAAATAATAACATAATATTTAAATAATTCAAAACATAAATTAACGAATAGAATTTTCAAATTTTATTTTATTAATTTGAAAACTTGTCATAAATAATTGGAAGAGTATACTATAAACAAATAAAAAATGAGTTCTAAAGATAACATTTTCGGTTCGTATTGGGCAAAATTTTCATTGGTCAAAATATGGTCTGAAGACTCAGATTAATAAATGTTAATGACCGATAATACAATTCAGGTAGTTGGAAATACACAATTAATAGTATAAACCCATGTTCGGAACTATACTAGATGCTAATCGGGTGACAATTGCGGACCTAGCGAATTATCGAAAATTAGAGACTAATCTGAATATACGCGAAGATTTGTTTTTATATTTTTAATTATTAATATACGTGTATATATATATTAATACATGTGATAATTGGACGTATAAACAATATATCACAGTGGTTCATGACTCATTTTCTCACATCGGTTATCTATGCATAAGAGGAGTCTTAAGTTTTCTATAAATACATAGAGAAGATCTTTTTTCTTTCAATACGAATGGGCATGTTCTACGGCCCATATTTTTGTCATTAAGTCGAATTTATGTTATGGTGTAATCGGTTTTAAACGATTAATCGGATGTCCAAAACGATTAATCGGTTTTTAAAATGATTAATCGGGTTTCCAATTAATTGTACTGATTTAACCAAAATCACAGCAGTTGACCTCCATAGAACGTCTAGTCAGCTATATAGGCGACTGGGTGACCGCGTTTTAGAACATACGTATAAACATAGCTACTGATATTTTCCAGAAATGATTTCATATTAATAGAAGCCACTTTATATTTTCCACTTTATATGACTTCATATTAATAGAAGCCACTTTAATATGTCTAAACTAAGTTTTCATGCATAATAGTTACTAACATGGTTACACCCTACAAATGGGTACACATTTTACTAAAAACAGTTCAAAGAAACCCATATAAGGCCCTTAGTTACACCCTAACAAATGAGTAAACGAAGCACATGCCCTATCATATCAATAAAAAGAAAGGTTGCATGATCAACCGACAATCACATCACCACCCACTCTGCCGTCGTCCCCGCCTCCATCTCCTCTGCCGCATAAGTGGCCTCTTGAACTTCTCAAGGGCTCTAGGTGCTTTGGACCTCTCATGAGCTGACCTGTTTTCCAAGGCTTGACTCTCCCCCATGTACGAGCAATGATATCCAGGTCAACCTCCATGACTGCGTGTTTCCTCACCGGAGGTGGAGCCATGACCTCAAAATCTGCAGACTAATTGTGATGGATTCGCAACATACAATTATCCAAAGAAACATTAGACTGAAGAAAATTAGACATATAAAGTAGAGTTTTAACATGTATACATATACAAAAAGGAGAGTTTTACTTCTTACATGCCACATACACAAACATGATTACAAATTCTTGTGTCTACTTTAACTCCTACTTTAATCTTACTCATTCATATTGATCAACAATCACAATTCATTGTGCAAGATGCAATGGATTCACAACACATGGTTATCCAAATAAACATTAGGCTGCATAGTTACACACAAATAACAATATTCATAATAATGTGCACAAGTTTTGAATGAAGACTGAAAATACAATATGGATGGTTTATTGTGTACTATTTACATAACTTTATGTAATTATTACGAATAGAGAAAGGATACTTAGATAAATATTTATTAAATGTTAAATGTTTTTTATGCAACTTCAGTTAAATCATCATTTTATTTTTACAAATCAACTTAAACCAAATTATAAAAAAATCAAAAATATATTTACACATATATGATGAAGAACCAAACTAATACAACAAATACTATTAATCTAATCAATTGGGCTGAATTAGATTAAACACATATGTACTCTAACTGAAGGAATATATGTGATACAATACACCAATAAAAAAATGAGTAATTGGACCAATTTAATTTCTTATATCCAAAATCAAAATTCAATTAAAATAATAATAAATTGTTATTTTTGTACATGTATATTATCGAACAATTCAACATATTGTCAAATAAATATGAAATCCTCAAATAATATTATAGAGATATTAACCAGCTATTACAATTAATTTATTTTGTTTAATTTATTTATATACATGAAATTTCAAAAGACTATCATTGTTGTATTCATTTATGTACTTTGAAGCGATCAACACTTTACTTTATTTTTATTATATTTGATTATCAAAACAACATATATTAAATTATACCTAATCTTACTTATATTTACAAATCTAAGAAAAGAATCAAATTAAATGCAATTAACAAAATGAATCAAAATTTTAATTTATAGAACAAAAATATTATGATTCAATCTAGAAATTAGTTGTTATTCAATATATCTAAGTAATAACCAAATAGAAAAAATAAAATATATTGAAAATCATATATCTAGTTAAAATAACATAATAACATTTTAAATAACTTCTGGATAATAATTACAAATATAAATTAAATATAATTTAAAATAAAATATTAATAAATGGTTATAATATATTTACTTTTAAACATTTATATACGAGCATGCACAAATCACCTAGTTAATCAATAATAGTGGGTTTGGTTTTACCATAGAATTGTGACAGGTTTCAATATTTTCACATGAATAATAATTTTTAGGACAAAACATGCATGTATTTTCATTGTTGACCAAAAAAAGACATTGTATATGATCATGATTCATGAACTTATGATAAAACAATATCCTACTGCTGTTTTCTTTGGTTGCAATTTGCAAATGATCTCCATTTAAATAAAGCAACAAGAGCTGTCAAAAAAAAAAACAAAAAAAAAACAAGAAATTGACCAAAAGCATAGGAATAAGTACTATACAGCAGCAACATTCAAATATTAGGGATTTAATCTCATGTTAATCATCAAAGCGTTTTTACACAGCTTTAGAAAAATATTGTTCTTCTCTGAAAGCTCTGCATCATTCCCAACACGTGACACCAACGCGCTATCACAAGACTCGATGGCGCTGATCGCAGCATGCAACCAGACGTCCACATCCGCATGTGTGTTGGCGAGCATGCCGGATACAGAGTCGTCAAGCTGCTCCAACGCGTTTTGGTAGTTCTTCTGGCAGTCCTCGAGCGTGACCTCTGACATTGGCTCAAGATCCTCGATGCTAAGATTTTCATTGATGTAGGTGGAAGTGGCTGAGGCGTTTGCTGACACGACAATGATATGTTTTCGATCTCATTGTTGGTGGCAATGAAGTCGCCAGAATCGGGATAATCCTCACTGGTACTTTAGTTTTAATAATATAGATGTTAGAGGAGTGAAAAAAAAACATATGTTTCAAACGCATGATATATTTAAAGAGCCTAAACCATGAATTTTTTTTTTAATAAAAAAACCCATAAGTATTAATAAATATTTGAAGAAATGGGTTCAGATTTTAATAAAAAGAAGAAGACCCAAAAAGCCCATGTTATCATTTTGCGCCTCCACTTCTACGTCTCCTCCCCGGTAGTCCCCTTCAGCAGCTGAGTCAGTGGCCCTTGAATCACTTCCTCATGTAAGTCTAGACTTATAGGATCATACTCTAAGGTTACCCGTGCAGACTCCAGGATCATCGGATCAACCTCCACCACCGCATACATTCTCGCTGGATCTGGAGCGACCAGTGCCGGAACTACACAAAAAAAAACAATCAAAAAGAGAGACATCAACACATCACTCTCTCCATTTTTTTTTTATTATCTCTAATGGCCTTATCTGACGCCACCGAAAGAGATATTTACTTACCAAGAGCGAAGACATCCATGATTTGGCTAACCGCTTTATCTCTCACTCCACCGTCACACATTTAGTTGGTCGTCTAATGCATGCGCTCTATGATACATCTACAAGTGGTTTCTTCTATATATATTGCCCATTTTCACAATTTTGAAAAAGGTTTTGGAAACAAAAAAAATGAAAATGAAATGTTATATTTGAGATCAGCATTAGTTAAGAAGATTAATAAATGTGGTTTTCAGTTATTCCTTATGATTACCAAACTAATTGTGATGTAGTTCGCAAACACACAATTATCCAAAGAAACATTAGACTGAAGAAAATTAGACAAATCAAAAGAAAAGTTTAACATGAATACCATAGATAAAAATGAGAGTTTTATTTATTGTATGTTACATACACAGACATGATTACAAATTATTGTGTCTGCTTTAATCTTACCCGTTCATATTGTTCGACGACCAACATTCATTGTGCAACAACCAACACATGGTTATCCAAATAAACATTAGACTGCATAGTTACACACAATTAACAATATTCATACTAAATTGTGCACAAGTTTTGAATGAAGACTGAAAATACAACATTGATGATTTATTGTATACTATTTACATAAATAGAGAAATAATACTTAGATAAATGTTTATTAAATGTTAAATGTTTTTTATGCAATTTCATATCGATCATCATTTTATTTTTACAAATCAACATATATCAAATGAAGAACCAAACTAATACAATGAATACTATTAATTTGATTTGGCTGAATTAGATTACAAACATTTCTACATTAACATATATCAACTTCATCACAATACACCAACAAAATGAGTAAATGGGCCAATCCAAATTCTTATATCCAAAATCAAAATTTAATTAAAATAATAATAAATCATAATTTACAGTAATATTTTTGTATACATATTAATTATAGAACAACTTAACATATTGTCAAATAACTATGAAATCCTTAAATAAAATTATAGAGGTATTGAACCAGCTATTACAATTAAATTATTTTGTATAATTTATTTATATACATGAGGTTTCAAAAGACCATCGTTGTTGTATTCATTGTATGTACTTAGAATAAATCAACACTTTGTTTTATTTTTACTATTTGATTCTCAAAAAAATATATAGTAAATTATAAATAATCTGACTAATATATATTTATAAACCTAAGACAATAATAAAATTAAATGAAAATAAAAATAAAAATGAATCAAATTTATAATCTATGGAACAAAAAATATTATGGTTGAATCCAAAAATTAGTTGTTATTCAATATATCCAAATAATAACCAAATAGACGAAATATTATATATTGAAATCATACATCTAATTAAATAAGATAATATTATTTAAAATAAGTTATGCATACTAGTTACAATATAAATTACAAAATAATTTAAAATTAAAAATAAATATTAATAAATGATTATAATGTATTTATTTTGTAAACATTTATATATATGCATGAGCATGCGAAATCACCTAGTTAATTAATAATAGTAGGTGTGATTTTACTTTGATAACGATATTCAGTTTGGAACCAGTAGATAGTGTTCAATTGTGACGGGTTTTAATATTGTCACAGAATAATATTTTTAGGACAAAACATGCATGTATTTTCATTGTTGACCAAAAAAGACATGGTATATGATCATGATTCATGAACTTATGATAAAACAATATCCTGTTGATGTTTTATTTAGTTGCAAATGATTTCTGCTTAAATAAAGCAACAAGAAATTGACCAAAAACAAAGGAACAAGTAATTACTATACATCAGCAACATTCAAATAATAGGGATTTAATCTCATGTTAACATTTTGTTAATCATCAAAGCGTTTTTACACAGCTTCAGAAAAATCTTGTTCCTCTGTGAAAGCTCTGCATCGTTCCCAGCACGTGACACCAACGCGCTATCACAAGACTCGATGGCACTGATGGCAGCATGCAACCAGACGTCCACATCCGCATGTGCGCTGGCGAGCATGGCGGAGACGGAGTCGTCAAGCTGCTCCACCGCGTCTTGGTAGTTCTTTTGGCAGTCCTCGAGCGTGGCTTCAGTCGCTGGCTCAAGATCCTCGAGGCTGAGCTTTTCCTTGATGTAGGTGGAAGTGGCGGAGGCATTAGCAGAAGCAACGGTGATAGCTATGATCTCAATCTCGTTGTTGGTGGCAGCGAAGTTGCCGGAATCGGGACTGTCTTGTATGCTGGCGAGACATAGCTTTGGATCGTCAGAGTGTTTGCATAAGTTAGAAATCAGACCGGAATCAGCATTTCCGGCGACGGAGGAGAGAATAACGATGCAGAGGAAGAGAAGTCCAGCGAATTGCTTCATTTTTGATTTATTTGGTTTGGAATGAGGATTATAAGAATGATGAAGAGAGATTTTATATTTGAAGAAAAACAAATGAAACCTCCAAACCAACAATCGAAATTAAAAGCGAATTTTGTTGATTTGTTTTGTATTGTTGTGGAAGAAATCTATTTTTAGTAGATGAAACTGCTAAACAGAAAACATGATAACAACTTGACTTGATCACATTCCTGAAACGTTTGAACTGAAATGACCTAACTTGACTAGCAAGTATCATGCAAAAGAAGTCATGGAGAGTTCTTTTACCCGATGCGATTTTCGTAGCGTTCTTCATTGATTTCTCACTCTGCTCATATCCACCTTCAGGACTATCCGTAGCCCGTAGAGATGTTTCATGTGTTTGCAAGAGAATTTTTTTTTTTTGGTAAAATGTTAATATTTGCAAGAGAGTTGTTTCACGGAAGAGATCTTTAAGAGGAAAACAAAACAACAAACTTTAACCCTCGTCATAAGGTGAAAATACTTGATTTGTAGTCAGCCTATTGTAAGTCCACCTACTGTGGAGATAGACTGTTAAAACAAAAGTATTGAGAAATCTCTTGCAGAAGCTTATGATAGATCCTTAAAACAATGCAAGATGCAAGACTACTCAGCAACCAATTCAACTAACACATTATCCAATAAAGCTAAAATAGATACACAAAAAACTACTCCTACATGGCTACATTTATAATCCCCCATATACTGAGATAGTCGCAGTTTTGAGCTGTCAGTAGTTAGCCAGCCGCAATTCTTAAAAAAAAAAAAAAATTTGCTTAGTAACTCCAAGCTTCAGTCACCTTCGTTTGTTTCCATTCAAGTGACTCATTCACCTGGAAACCAATATGATTTTTACCAGTGGCGTGGATGGTAAATGTTGAGGTTGCTCTGCCTCATCAACCTTCCTTCTTGTGATTCTTCTACGTACAAATGATGAAAGCTGGTACTTGTAGACATTGATCTTCGTCCTTCCCAACCATACATTTCATGAGAAGAGCGTACGGAGAATGGTTCTTGATAAAGCAAAGGGCGTCTTTCTGGTGATTCACCAGTGTACCGATGAGGATAGCTCTGTGTTTCCCTGTTATAAACATCAAGCGGAACTCCACTGAACCGGGGTGAGCATTCAAGGAATCGTTCTTCTTGACGATGAAACTGGAAGCTGCTTCTTTCAGTGTATCTTAAGTAGTCTTGGTACCAGTGATCATGGTTTCTTTCAAGAGCAAACGAAGCTGGTCTTTGAGTTTCTCGAATAGAGCTAGCATCTTCAAACTGTGAACATCTAAGTTCTCGGTAATAACCAAGATCCAGTGGAGATGTTCTCAATTGTCTTGACTGAACCAAAGGATCATGCACTTGCCTAAGGCTATGGTCCTGGTGATAACTGAGATCAAATGAAAGTACTGGTCCTTGGCTAACACCTTGACATTGTGTTTGTGGCTGGAAAGGATACATGAGAAGATCAGCTTGGTGACACTTTGATTCTCGTTCCTTCATTTCTCTCCATCTAACCTTCTCAGCATAAATCTCCTTAGCCACACGAGAGACTCTGAACTTGAAAGTAGTGCACTCTCCCAAAGGGAAAGGCTTGTCACACCTAGACCCATCTCCTCTCTTATTCTCATAACCAGGGTACTCGCTCTTCTCAAACGCCACGCATTGTTTCAACACAAGAGAACATCTGCTAGCGAGCTCTTCAAGCTTCCAGTGACAAAAAGGAGCTTTGTTCTTGTGAGAGACATGGATTTCTCCATCAGCTCTTACCAAATGGGCTGCACCATGGAGGAATCCAAACACCAGTTCTCTATGCTTCCTAGTACAACAAAAACACACACATGTGATACAAAGTAACAACACAATCAACTGCGAGAAGAGCAGCACTACTTACTTGATTAGTTTTGAATCAGTCTCTTTGCCGTGGAAGCCGGCGTGAGGGAAGTTGAAGATGATACGGTCAAATCTTCTGGAGTTGAGATGAGGATGTAGTTGGAGTTTAGTAGCATCAAGTCCATGTAAGAGGGAAGCTCCAAGCCTCTTCAAAGTTGCAAGGTTTGATCTTGCCTTCTTATACTTTCTAACCACTTCATCTGCTTCAATAAAACAGTAAGAGACTGAATCCAACTCTCAAAGCTACAACCTTTCAGCAGAACAATGCAAAATACTTAACTCTTCAAATGAAATTTTGGATTCTTCTCATTTGAAACATAAAAGTGTTTTAGGTGAAAGTGAGGTAAAAAGAAAACCTAACTAATCTCTTGCCATAGAAACTTCAAGGGAGATCAAAACCCTAGCTAAACTCTCAAAGAAATGTAAAGGAAAGAAAGTGTTTGTTTTGTTTACCGTAGGAATCGAGAGAGGAAGCGCAGATATTGGAAGCAGAGCGGAAGCGAGTGGCTAAGCTGCAAGAGAAAGAGAAGTCTCCTTCGCCGACGAGAAGAATTTCATGGTTCGATGAATAATGTGTCACCCATACTTCATCATCATTATCATCATAATCATAATAATCTCTGAAAAGAGTGGAGGAAGAGAGCTCTCTCGTGGTCGCCATTGCAGTGAAGAAGACTGTGGTAAGTGTTGTTAGTTTCGAAACTATGGTATAACGTTACACAGTTTGGCTTAGAAGTGACGATTTAGTTTCCTATCAAACAAAAATTGAAATGGCGATTCGGTTTACAGGACAAAAAGGCGAAAAAGGGATGATCAGTATAGTAAATTGATTTTTTGTTTTTTGTTTTGGGTTTTAATCCATAAAGTATAATGTATCTTTGTTGCCATTTGAGGCCCATGAACAGATCCTTGAGTAATGATGATTTGGATGAGAAAAGCGTTTTGGTCGTCTCCTCTACAATTATACTCTTATGGACTATATAAGCTAACACATGAATGAAGAAATGTGCTTCAAAGACTCTATGTACTTTTACATATAACACGTTTCATGAGCCTTTGATAAACACAAAGATTCATCCATCCATCCTCCTGATACCTAAGTAGGTTTTTAACAAGTTTTCAGTGCCGGAAATCATGCGATTGTGCATCGTGAAGGCTAGCAGAATCGTTTATAGAAAAAGGAAAAATCAATTTCATTTTCAACCGTACATGAGAAATTAGACTCATATTAATGGGCCAGGCCCAAATAGCTATGACGTCAGGCTTTTAGTTAAGTGTATAGTTATGTCGGGCTTTTTGTTTGGTTTTGTGTGTATGTTAAAAAATCTGTTAGCTAACAGGAAACCTCTTTTGCTTTCAGATTTGATGAACATGGTTTATCCATCCCTCCACAAATGACTATGGGTGCTGCAGGATCAATGAAGTCTTGTCTCTTAGAATCTTGGAGTCCTTTTTTGACTTTGATCCTACCAACAATGATGCATCGGTCCAAGAATTGAGTTTGTTCTATCTTTGAGCAGCACTCACGTTCTTACTGCCATTCTGAAACATGTACTGTATGATCTCTGTATAAATGACTAGCAGCAGAATTAGAATTATAAGATGCTGTATTGGTTCTTAAATCCTACTCGCTTGTCTCTCAAATGTTTGTTAGATTCCACCATCAGAACTACGACCGGGCATGCCAGAGCTATCAAAGTTCAATCTTCTTCCATTTGCCACAATGTGCACTTAAGAAGGTAAAAAGATTCTTTCTTCCCTCTGCTTCATGTTTTATTTATAAAGAATAGCCAAGTGATTGAAATTATATTTCGTTTGGAACTGGTAGCTGAGAGATGTGTGTGCAATGGAGAATCGTACAAACGCAGCTCCTACCGTGGAACCAAATGACCCTGTTTATAGAGATGATCAACCAGAGCAGATTGGATGAGCATCAAGCGCATACTGGTTTGGGACAATGACTCTACTGCTGAACAGCCCATTAACAACGACGGTAATACTACTCAGAGCTTTTCTGCATCTCGGAAGTGCGTGTAAAAGATGGAGCCTGGTTAATCAGTGAGGAGTCAGACGTGGTTAAAGGTCCAGGCTTGGTCAGAAAGAATGCAAACATTCCACCAAGACCGGAGAACATATGCTGGAGATGTGAAAGGCAAGGAGGAGCGTTGTTGTTGATATGTAGCAGAAGCGTGTGTGAAGTAAAAGTTCACAAAGAATGCTTGAATTGTCGGGTTAACTTTGACGAAGACGACAACTTACTCTTCCCTGTGTGCTACTGGTATGATAGCATCACCATGGAGTACTACCATGAATCTGTGAAGTTAATGAGTTGTGCAAAGAGAAGACTCATGAAGTTTTTACAGCTGCTTTGTAGAGCAACCAAGAGACTGAGATGATGATGGAAGGTCTTGTTACCACCTCACAAGTGTAAAAACTTTTGGGTAATTACATAAATTTTGTGTTGATGCAAACAACTGTGCAAAAAATGATTTACAGTGACAAATGTGTTTACATGATTTGTTTTTTTAGGTAATTATGATTTTATTAACTACTTATTTTTTTGGGTATTTACATGACTTAGTAAATACATAATTTCTTTTTGAGTAATTACATAATTTACAGCAACTCCATTTATTTTTTACCATAAGAGATTGAAAAAAATATAAGAGGCGGGTGACGTCAGCGAGCGTATAAAGTAACCGACAATGGTGGGGAAACATCATAACTGGGGAGATACATATAATAATGTAGTAGTAATACAAAGGACAAGACCGTCATTTCAAAGGTGTGTGTATTTTTTCAAGGGAAAGTCTCCAATTTCAATTTTCTCACTTTCTCTCTCCTCCCGCTTCTCTCCTCTCCTCTCCTCTCTCCCCAAAACAATGAATAATAGCTTGGCTGGTGGCGGCTCCTCCTCTAGGGTTTCGATTCCTCGTCACCTCCGTGAAACTCTTCAGAGTATCAGAGAGATAACGGGAAAGCAGCACTCCGACGAAGATATCTACGCCGTCTTTAAGGAATCCTTCAATGATCCTTTCGAGACCGCTCAGAAGCTCCGCTTTCTAGGTTAACTCCTACTCTCACCACTTATTAGGGTTTTTCTTTTTTTATTTATTTCTTTCTTTCGTTGAATGGAACCAGAGATTTGTTTGGTTTCATTACATTCATCTGTTTAGGTTCTGCGATAGGGTTTGGTTGGATTTTTTTTTTTTTTGAGGAAAGATCATTTGATGGATGCTCTTATGGTTTTGTAAGTGTTATAAGTTTCAGTTTGGTTCTTGAAATTGTTGGAATTTTGGAACTTTTTTTGTTTCCTGGTTTCAGATCTCTTACCATTTAGCTAGAAGGCACTTGGAATCAAAATAGATTGTTTTTTCTTTTTTTATTTAGTTCTGGAATGAGTTCGTACCGTTCAAGGATTCTATTGGACGTTTCGGTTATTGTGTATGGATGTCAAGACAATGTAGCAAAACTGTCTTCTCATTTTACTCATGACAACTTGTTGTATTGTACTTTGGTTCGTTCTAGTGGATCTCAGCATACGTTATAATTTTGCAGATACGTTTCATGAGGTGAAAAGCAAAAGAGACAAGAAGAAAGAGGCAAGTCTTCTCTTTTTCTTTAATGAATCTTTTATTTGCTGTTTTGTTTCTTTGGTCTTTTCTAATTCAGTTTTGTTTTTTTTTTTCACTTTAGATTTAGCAGAATGTTATGGATTCACTTATAATCACGTGTTCTTAGTAATTTGGTTTCTGTATGCAGAATTTAGTGCCAATTAACCAAGCAAGTGCCAGAACTGGTCGGAGGAACTTCGCTTCTACTAACACTTATCATGGTAGTTTGATTTCTTTTATGTTGTCGCTTCAAATGGGAATTGTACTTCTCTTCCCTGTTTTTAAGATTTTTGTTTGACATTCTGATGCAGGCAATGGAAGAAATGCATCATTTAAAAGGGAGAGTGGAGCTAATCATGTAACAGGGGGTTCTAGAAATTCTCATCCTAATACTAACAACCGAGCAAGAAACCCCACAGCACCTCGTCCGACAAAGTATTTTTACGTTTCATCTTTCTGTGTCTCTATGTTGAATCCGTTTTTTATTAGAGATTAAAGGGTACCTTTTGCAGGGTTTCTGGTCCTACAAGTGGGGCAAGCAATCATCAAGTGGAAAATGATTTCTCTGTGACTGTGAACAAGGGAGTTGCAGAGAAAAATCATCTTTCCAAGTCTACTTCTTTCTCCGAGGATGGTGCTGAGCCTGAGACGTCTAAAGCAAGTTCAGAACAAGTTGATGCACCTGTATCAGTGTCTCTTGTACAGAACCATTTACAAGATGCAATTCCTGCTCAGGTCTCACAACCTGTTGTGAATAAACAGCCAGCAGAGTTGCAGTCACCCACATTCGGTCGACAGGATCCTTCGTTGAGTTCTGCTTCTCACTGCAGTAGCCATTCTGATCAAGGTATGTTGGCCTTTTTAGTTGTGAACCTTTGCTTTTCCTTGATATATTCATCATAATAGCGTTATGTTAATTCTCTGGACACCTACTTAAATCAGAAATTATGGTCTGTTATTGGTTCAGTCTCTAATTTCGTTGTGTTACAGTCACCGGAAATGAGACTGCATCCAACAAAGACAAAGCTCAATCGCTTCTCAAGTCAGATGTTGGCGGGAGGTCACACGTTACATTTCCACTCCACCTTCAGGTCGCCGAAGGACTGCAAAACGGTCTTACATTTGGCAGTTTTGATTCTAATTTTGTTAAAGAGGCATCAACCACCTATGGTGCTAGTGGCGGTGATGACTCAGATTTTAAGTCCTCATACGGGACAGGGGATGATGAGAGAGATTCTTCCCCCACTACCAATGGCATTCATGCGGTTGCTTCTGCTAGGTTAGTGACTTAGTTATTTGAATCTACATATTCCTACTTTAGTTATTTATCTACTGCAATCTCTGTTCGGACACGCTTGTGATAGTTCTTATGATATAGGATGTGTATTTTCTCCTTCTTGTTGGCTTGTCCTTACCATAGCTTCTTGTGCAGAGGAGCATCATCCTATTTTGAAGATAAGGATCATGGAATTTCAAATTCAGCACTTGGAGCTGAGCTACTGCAGCATTCAGGTCACATTGTCCCACCTGGAGAAGATGAACTCAGAGAGGAAGCTTTACCGAAGACACAACCTCATCAAATTGCTTATGGTCAAGAAGCCCCATTCAGCGTGTTTGGTCTTGTTCCCTCGTTTTCAGCATTGGGCCAACCAGTAAGCACAGAAGCAGCTGAGACTCAGGCACGTGTTATATATCTCATCAAAATAGATGCAAACAATACAAAAATCTTGTTTTAGTTTTTCTTCTTTCTGATATCTGTTTTCTCAAATTGCAGCCTGGAAATTCTAATGCCCCGGCTATATCATTAGTATCATATCCGCCAGGTCAGGGCTCCATAGCTGCAGTGTCTCAGCAGGCAACTCATCTTTTCGGGCAACAATACCCTCCCAGTTTCTTCCCTTACGGCCCCTATTACTCACCGTTTTATATGCCACCACCACCATACATGCACCAGTTCTTGGGCCCTAATGGAATTCCTCAGCAGTCTTATTTTCCATCAGGTGCCCATATAGCACCAGTTGGCGACAATGAGAACCCTCCTACAACAAACCCATCCCCTCATGCTTCTTCCACAGTTGCTACTCACATCCCATCTGCAACCGCCTTAAACTCCATCCACAGTGAAGAAAGGACTTCACCAATGGTCAGTTTAATTTTCTTTTACACTGATGAAGTTGTTGAGTGTATATAACTAATTTTGATGTTCTTGTTTCAGACTGGAAATGCAGCTGCGTGGATTGGGCAGGGACTTGGCAACCTGCAGATGAGTCAAATGTACAACCTAGCCGCCCTGCAAGGTCAGCCACTTGGCTTCCCAGTCGTGCAGGCTGGTCACAGGGGGCTCATGGGAATACACCAACCATCACAGCCCATGCCCGCTCTTTCAACTACATATCAGACCTTAACGCCACTGCCACCACCACCACTCACCACAACGGCTATGTCTGAACCCATAAGACACCCAAACATTGCCCATCAGCAACCTCAGGCTGGCTTAACGAATAGGGTCAACAGCAACTATTAGGCCAAAGGGGAAGCAGCTATGAAGATACACATCAAACGTGTAAAAGTTTGGATTTTTGGGTGTAAATAGGAAACATCATCCCCAGAGGAATTTAGGTTTGACAATTACGAAGAGGGAAGAAGATGTGCTTTCAAAGTAGCAAACCTTTTTGCCATATTTTTTTGTTGTGACAATATATAAAGAATGTTTTGGGAAGAAGATCCCTATGGAATAGCTATGAGATGCCTCTTTTCTCGTACAAACATATCGGATATGACTTGGCTGAATCAGATTTTGGTTTCTCTTTAGTTTTCAGAAAGAAAATGTACGCATTCTCTTGGAAACAGACTCGTCTCAAAACCTGAGAGAACATTAACAAATGGTTCTCTGATAATCTCAAATAATCTTACACAATGTATGTTTCTCTCAGTGATTTATAGCCACGTTATGTTAGTTGTTTCTCAAGACTTTGGTTCTCTTGCCTGATGGCATCGAGGTCGGCTTGTAATTTCTCCACACTCATCCCCCGACTTGTGATGGAACCCAGCTTCTTCTCGTAGTCAACTGCCTCTCTTCTTAACCGATCAGTAATGAGGATTTTTTCAGAGATTTGCTCAAAAATACCGTGGATACTGGTCACTAGCTTGTAGACCTGTCGTACGGCTGGATCCTTCTTCAGTTCCCTGTCCGAAAAAATAAAACCATCCTCATCACCAAAGTACAACAGGATACCCATGGCACCTTTGCTTTGTGTGTACATGTAACGAATTTGATGAGACAATGCAAACATGTCAGGTGAAAATCTCATACCTTGTAACCATCTCATCCACAACAGCATATGATCGGTGCAAACGTTCTTGGATGGAGTTACTCTCTAACTGTACCTCCCTAGTCTCCCCTGAAATCCTCTGAATATCACTATCCAGTTTACGGCTATTTTTAGTTATTTCTTTAATGTTATGGATATAAGACTTCCGTGGCGCTGCTTTTGGCTGCCTCTCAAGTTCAGTGTATAGGTTACATCGTTCCTCTTCCCTGTCGGCAAAAAGGTTAACACATTAATATGATAACGAGAGTGAACGAGGTCAAGGTGACAGGCAATATCACAAGTTCTCTACTTACCTCTTTTGAATTTCTGACGAGACAGACTGTAAATCAAGTTCAGTCTTTTTCAGCTTATGCAATTTTTCTTTAGCCTTTGGCTCCTCCACATGAAGTTGGTCCAAAAGACGTAGCTTTTTAGCTTCCAAAGTCAGCCTTGCATCGTCCCTGAAAGAAGAAATACATAATCATTGCTTTAAGCAATGCTATCCTCGATGTCATATCATGTGGTTGTGCATGAAACTGAAAGCATGGACACTTTCAACTTAGAAATAAATAAATTATTGTTCATACCATTGCCTTTTCAGATCCATGATATTGCACCTTTTGACCACTAGTTGTTGATTAAGCTGTTGGAGATATAACCCACCAGGCTGTTTTTCATCCAATAACCTCTCCGCAGCCATCTTCAACAACTCCAGCTCACTGTCAAGACTGCATAGCTCTGAAGATCCAGATTCAAGTTCCTCCAAGAGTAAGTTACGTTGATTCTGTAACTCAACAGTCTCATCATTTGTCTACAAAGCATAAATATGATTAAAAAATAAAGGCTACAACATTCATAAAACTGGTTTGACATCACTATTCCTATGTGAATGTCCAACCACAAGCTCATGTACAGAAGAAGGAGATAGGGTCACAATACCTCAGAGGGGTCTATAGAAGAATGTTCGTCACATCCAGAAGACTGTCTCAAAGAAAGATGAGACATTTCATCAGTAACAGGGTCATCTGTCTTTATGGAGAAGGATTCAGCAACAGTAGAACCACTGGGTGAAGCATTTTCCGTGTGAGAGTCCGGTGAATGAGAGATTGCGTTAGTCATGGTAAGATCTGTAAGAACAGCTTCAACCTTCTGTATATGCATATCAAAAGTCTCATCTTTATCATCTAAAACATCTCTGAAATTCTCCACCTTTGGCCTGGTAGCTAGATCATCATCACCAGCCACAGGAGAAGCTTTGTTTCCTTGTCTTATCTCGGAAAGCCTCCCAAGCAAGAATGTAACCAACTCAAACGAGTCATCTTGAGATGGATGCAGAAACTGCCGCAAGCAACACAGAGACAATCTGTTTCAGAATATGATTTCACACACAAATAAGACAAGCCACACAGCAAGTAAGCTAAACAAAGAAACTATGCTTTCATCTTATGATTCATCCCACATTAAAAAAAAGCACCTTCCTTTAGAGATATCCAAAAATTAAAGTTGTTTCCTTTAATGACTTGAAAAAAAAATAAAGTATAAAGCTTTAGATTATACCTTATGAGAACTAATGTCGCCGATGTAGCCGAGGTTCTTGACGGAGAGAGCGAGATCGGTGCAGATCATATACCTTTCGGGAAGAGAGTCTACAGGTATTATCTCACTGCACAATGACGCCTCCGATGGGTCGATCAGATTAATCAACTGAGCACAGATCGATGTCAGAGCCTCCGATGTTAACTGAGCCACGGATGAGAGATCGCCGGGGATCGAAACTCCAGTTTCAATCAACGTTGACATCAGTGTATCTCCAGATTCCTCCATCGTTCCTGATTTGCTTCTTCTCCTCTTGTTTTGTTTCAACAACGGGATGAAGAAAGGACACTGTTTTTGTCAACCAACCTGTGTACGGCGCCGTTTTACACACGAACATACTAGTGACGTTTGATAATAACCAAAAACTTTAGTATAATAAAAGAACAAATTAGTCCGAATATGTATTTTATTACTTGATGATCTATATTAATTTGCAGTTGGGTCTTTGATGTTTTACATCTGCATCTTTAGCAGTCCATATAATATGTAGAAGGGGTGGCACTTCGGTTATTATATCGGTTTGGATAATGCGGTTTTAGAATTTTTCCAGTTGAAATAAACCATAATTAGTTCGGTTTAGATCTTTGGTTCGATTTGTATTCGGTTCAATTTGTATTCGGTTCAATTTGTGTTTCGGTTTGGTATAACTGGATCATGTTTTAGTTTAGTTCATCGAAGAGAAATCATGTTTTAAAACATATATAAACCTATGGTCATGAAATCATTATGTTGCTGGTCTAGGCGTTCGGGTATCCGTTCAGGTTTGGATCAAGTATATCGAATATCAGTTCTTTTTTGTAACACCTTCTACATCTCATTTTAAGAAATTCTTAAATTCAGATCAGGTTCGAATATAACACATCGGTTTTTGGTTCGGGTTCGAATTATACTGAAGTTACCTCATATCATTTTGGTTCGGGTTTTAGTGTATCGATTTCAGATTAACTGAAGTAAAATTCAAAGAAAACAAATAAACATAAAACACTTAACTTAAATTTATGAATCACAATTGTTGAGATTTGATTTATTGATACTCATTTTTATGACGTTAAGAAAGTAGAACAAGATCTGAAGATTTATAAATACGTACAAATTACTGAAATTGTCATATCTTCTATATTATTAAATGATAACATTAGACAAATGTTTACAAATTGATCATAGTGATAAGTGAAATATGAAACTCACATAATATATAATCGTAGCAACACAAATTTTGTTAAGTAAAATGAACTGATAAGAACTAAGAAACATGTCTCTCAAACTTTAGAAATAACAAAACGTGTCTTGGAAATTGCCGACTTCGTGTAATACATGTATATACTTATTTACATAATACATACACTTCGGTCATTTCAGATTTTAATTCGGTTTCGGATTAAACCGGACCCATATCCGATATCCAAAGTATCAGCATATCAGAACCGATCGGATATTTTGATGGATCCATAACCGGTCGGTTCGGGTTTGGTCCAGAGCTATTGTTAACTATGAAAAAGTAAACTATGTAAACTAAATTTAATATAAAATTGAAATATTTTTTTTTAAATAATAAAAAGTTAATAAGAAGACAATAAATCAAAGTTAACTAAATTAAATTAAAAATTAGAAAAACATTGCTAATAATATTTCTTAAAAATAAATGATGTAAATTAATTCCCATATAACTGAAAAAAAAAAACCTTAAAAACCACAAAAAAGATTAGGTTGTGTGTATTACGCATGTAGCACACTATATGTGATATGTCTATCTATCCAACATTCTGCATCATCACTATCTATTTCAGGGCTGATTTTACACTGTTGACAATACTATTGATAGCCATTGATACAAGCCAAGTAAGGACAATACTTTTTTTTTTTTTTAAATATAGATACCATTTCTGAATAAAGTTTGAGTGTTTACAATCAGAAGAAAAGAGAATTAAAACTTAGTGCAAAACATGGAACCACGTATGAAGCAGGGTTTTGATTTGGATCTTTAACGCTGGAATCTGTCGAACCAGATGTGGAGATAGGTAGGCTGATGGCGTCTAGTTGAAGTAGTCTTAGGCTCACTGTCTAATGAGTAAACTTTGAACGAAGCTGCTGTGAAATGTCTTTCATAATCATGATTGAGGTCCTGTGTAATTAAGGACAATACATATGTATATAATTTCTACAAAAGCTCCATATAGTTAAAGTTTAGTGTCTTAGATTAGGCTTTGTTAAGTATGTCTATTTTAGGGTGCATGAAAGTTCATAGTAGCTTAAGTGTACCATAAAGATATTTGGTATAATTGCTTCTTTGGTGCTTATATATATGTTGATATTTCTCAACGGGAGGTTATTACGCTCATGCACTTAATTATAGTGTTTTTTTTATGTAGCTTGAGATGGCCTAATTACTACATATTCACAACAATTTACTGATTTGTTGTATATTTACTATAGATATGCAGCTTATAACAAAGTTTATGCAAAATATTAGTTGGAAGTACCTATATCATTCATGCACTACGTACGGGTTTTGCTAGACTAGTTCTCAAAGCTGGTCAGTGTTCAGGAGAGCAGCTTTACGAATCTTCTTTCTTGCAATGCCATTTGGTTATTGTTCACCATGCGTCTCCGTAACAGAATCAATATCTGTCCAATGTAATACAATTAAATAATCACAAATAAGTATATTGTCAGCTATAACAAATTTAAATCTTATAGTAGAATTCGTATATAACAATAATAAAAGTCTGTCAAGCATAATTGCGTGCACACAAAAATGATATTGTGCAGGTGTTTATATATACATGTTGACTAAGTAACAACTTGAATTAAACATAAACTATTCGATAGAGTGAGTTATATTTTTAGGATTTAAATATAAGAAAAGTATATTGGAGAAATGAATATTATCTTCTCTTTTGCGTATGCCATATGTTAGGTCCAAATTTGGAAGAGAAAAAAGGAATATGGGAATATATTGGGAGAGTATCTAAATAAAATAATTGATAGTATTAGTTAAACATAAAGTAGAAAACGGACAGAAATAATAAAACAAAAACAAAAGGCAAGGGATAGTTGACGATGCATGTGTGTGTCATATGGGTTGGGGTTGGGTCTCTTAATAATTTTTGTGAATGAATGTGGAGAGAAACTAACACATGATTGACGGTGATGGACACAGTTATGTTTCTTTGAATCTCAGATTTGCTTTATTGTTCATAAAATATTGTTATTTACATTGTGAAGCCATTGGATTGTATGGGTGCACGCATCTCATTCTGTCTTTGTTGCACTAATCTCAAGCCAATTATATTAATTATAGCATCGTGTTAAAAACATACAGTGTTAATTGATCAATATTCAATTTATTTCCAGGAGTAGTGCGTATATATTGGAAATCAACAAATAAATTTGAAAGAATTAGATTCTCTCTCGTTTCAGAGATGTGTTTCCTTTCCTAATCTTTCTGAAATATAGTAACACTAACAAGCATAGTAAATTAATCAAAGAATTTATACTACAATCATCCATTAATCTAGAATATTAATGGTGTGAATGCCTTTTTTGCATGCATGTGAAAAAAATGTCATTAAATAACGTCGATTTTGTTCCGGAAAGAATATTTACCGCTGGAATCATCAAATACTGGAGAAAAGTCAAAAAAGTTAAAAACGTTTTGTTTGAAACAGATTTGAATAAGGGAAATTAAGCTAAATATACAAAAAAAAACACAAATTTATTAACTGGGGCAAATCTCTAAAATAACACATTTTTAAGTTTATGTTTTAAAAATAGCACTCAAAAATTAAAATGACCAAAATAACATTTTATCTTTTGAAAATTTTAAAAAAATTATTTTTCAAAAATAAATCTTATCCACAAAACCCCACTCTCCAACTCTAAACCCTAAAACTTAAATTCTAAACTCTAAACTCTAAATCCCACCCTTAACTCTAAACCTTAATGTCTAAATTAATTTATCATTAGAATATATTTATCTCTTTTGACAAAACATTAAATGAAATTTTGATCATTTTTATTATTAAATGTTATATTTTGTAACAAAAACTTTTTTTGTGTTATCCTAATCATTTTCTTTCTTAACTGCCGAAAATAATCACTTTCACTTATTTTCTCTTTCTATCTCTCTCTGCTCTCTTTTTCAAATTTAATTTCCTTCATTTTTTTTTTGGTTCTATGGCAAATGAGCCCATTTAAATAAGTAAAGTTTTTTTATAGGAAAATAAAGTGAAACTGCCAAATTTAGATTCCCAGTTTGACTTTTGAGTGGAGAGATGTCATAAAGAAAAACTTGGAAATTTCAGAAAATGAAAAAAGAAGCTTTTATGCTTCGATCGAAATTCGAATATTTTCCTTAAAAAAAAATTCAAGATCTCTTTTTATTACAAAGAGAGAAGTGGAGATGATAATTGTCTAAACTCGCTGAGGGAGAAAAAAGGCTTTACCAAAAGAGAGTACTTCTCTCTCTACAAAAGTTTTATCTTCGCCCACATTTAAAAGAAAAGAAATAAATAAAGTGAACTTATTTTCTTGATCTCACACTTCATTCCTTGAGAGGAAGAACTATTGTCCTCAAGATCAGAGCTGAGAGAGAGAGAGAGAGAGAGAGAGAGAGAGAGAGAGAGAATGAGCATGGCTAGTGAGGAAGCAGTCAAGCAATTACGTACCTTGTTGGAAGAAGGTGTGTCTGATTTCGTTTTTCTTCATGTTTTAAGCTTTGCTTCTTTGTTTCAACACCACCGACGAAAATTTTATATATATAGCTAATTTTTTTGTTTATTTTTTATCTTGTGGTAATTGACAGTTGAAGATGAATCACTGAGAGAGTCGTATCGGGTTAGTGAGATTAAACTTTCTTTATTTTCTTTAGATGCTCAGAAAGAATGATTCAACTCCAACCTCTTTTTTTTTTTTTGCTTATTGAATTCTCCCCAAGATTGCTAGTTCAGATTTGGGCATCATCAGTCTTCTAATAAAAATACACTTATTTATTTTTTTAGTTTTGGGGGTCAACCAATCTGGTGTCATGTGTATGTGATCTGGATCTATTATTTTTGAATCTGCATCTAAAAGTTGTTTGCATTTAGTTAAATTTCAAAAAATGATCCAAATGTTGTTTGTTGGATCTGTGGAGTTGGAAGATGATCAGTATTGGTTTGGATCTTTTATGTGTTAGCCTTAGATTCAGAAAAAAAAATAACAAAAATGCTATGTTTTATTATGTTTGCAGAACATTCATCAAGGTTATCCCACAGAGACTTTGTTGCGCTTTCTTAAAGCCAGAGATTATAATGTCCACAAAGCTCACAAAATGGTTCTTTCATTCTCTTTGCTTCTTCTTCTTCTTATATCAGCCCTTTCTCTCAGGGCTTAGACTAATGCTTGCAAGTGTTCATAGTTGCTGGACTCTTTGGAATGGAGGACTCAGAACGAGATTGACAATATACTAACCGTGAGTTTTGTGCTCTTGTTATTTCTATTTTTGAGAAACCCTTTCATCTCATTCTGTAATTGTTTTTTTTTTTAATTATGCAGAAACCCATTGTTCCTGTTGACCTGTACAGAGCAATCAGAGACTCTCAGCTTGTCGGTCTCTCTGGTTATTCAAAAGAGGTACCAACTACTACTTCTACATGTTTCTTTTTTTTTTCTTTGACTTTCAGTAAGCATCAAAACATGTTTGACCCAAAATAATTCATCTAAAAACTTGTAGGGTCTCCCTGTCATTGCAATTGGTGTGGGGCTTAGCACATATGACAAAGCCTCCGTAAGCACTTCTATATTCCTCTTCCAACTGAGAAGACTTTATATGAAGTTCAAACTCATAACCATAGCTTTTCTGATACTTCATTCAGGTTCATTACTATGTACAGTCTCACATTCAAATGAATGAGTACCGGGATCGTGTTGTATTGGTATGACCATTTAACTCTACATTTTTCCCCTCCCTACATAAGCTTGTCTTTCATAGTCTTAATGGTTGTGTGGTTTTCTTTTCTGTAGCCATCTGCTACAAAGAAACAGGGACGACCAATCTCCACTTGTTTGAAAATTTTGGATATGTCTGGTTTGAAGCTTTCAGCTTTAAGTCAAATTAAGGTAATGAATCTAATATGTTTTTTGGTCTTTTATCTACTAATTACATTTACTCATGGTTTATATAAGAACTAGTAGTGTGTGTTTTTCATATGACACATGAGTGTTTTCATTTTTTTGTGCAGTTAATGACTACTATAACCACAATTGACGATTTAAACTATCCAGAGAAGACGGAGACATATTATATAGTCAATGTCCCCTACATATTTTCTGCATGTTGGAAAACCATAAAGCCTCTGTTGCAAGAGAGGACAAAGAAGAAGATTCAAGTTCTCAAAGGCTGCGGTAAAGATGAGTTGCTTAAGGTAAAGCAATTCAATTCAATTACCCTCTTTGTGCAACAAGGCTGATTAGTTTTTTTTTTTGGAAACGTAACGCAGGTAATGGACTATGAGTCACTGCCACATTTCTGTAGAAGAGAAGGGTCTGGATCTGGTAGGCATATCTCAAGTGGAACAGAAGACAATTGTTTCTCTTTGGATCACTCTTTCCACCAACAGCTTTACAGTTATGTGAAGCAACAGGCTCTAGTGAAAGGGCCTTCGAGTGCACCGATCAGACATGGTTCGGTCCACGTTAGGTTCCCTGAGCCAGCCACGGAAGGCACCAAGATATTCGATACCTTAGAATCTGAGTTCCAGAAGCTTGGATGTGACCAGAAGGTCTGATAAATGATGAACAAGAAGCAGAGTTTTTCTCTGGTTTGTAAGTTTATGAGAGCAGCAGAGTATTTTTATGATAAAGAATCACCTCTACTTGTTGAGCATCTCAAGGACTGTATTACTAGATTTGCTTGCAAGTTTTGTTGTAACAAAAAAAGAAAAAACAGAATCTCCTCTGTATGGATCTTATGATCTAATATTATATATTTAGAACTCTTTCTATTAAGGGTTCATTTGCAAATAGAGAAGCTTCCTCATGCTCTGTCTTCATAATTTCATATTTTTAAATCAAGACTGAAGATTCCAGCAACACTTTGTGGGGGGGGGGAGAGCAAAGAGTACCCTTCTTGAAGTCTGTTAGTGCTCTTTGATATCACCATTGTTGCAGAGTTTTGTCTTCGTTTATGAAACTTTGTCGCATCACTATGAGGCATACACATTCATGGTGATTCTTGATTCTGACTCAGCACTAAGAAACCCAAATTCACTTTTGTCACTATTCTTAATATTAGTCATTAACATTGTGCTTTCAGTTTTTTTTTTTTAATTCTTTTAACGACCAATCATTTCATCAGACGACAAGTCTTGATCCTTAGAAACATAGTGGTTGCAGTCAACATCTTGTCTGAAATGGATAGGATACATATTTGCTGACGATCCCAGTGACGTCAGTGAAGACCTTCAGGGTCTGAGTTGCTTTTTTGACAATGTCCAAAAGCTACATTTCTCTCTCTCAATCAACTAATATCTACTCTATATATAAGTCTAGCTTACGAGAGAGACACCTACACTTCTCTAACTCTTCTCTTTATCTTTCCTCTAAGCGCCTTCTCAGAGAAATCACACAAAGAAAAAATAATATGACTAAAGAAGACAACCGGTTTATTCCGGTTCACGAAGGCGATCGTGAACCGCTTTTTGAGACCAGGAACAGAACCGGAGGAGTGATCGCGTTCCGCGTTTTCGCGGCCTCTGTTTTCGCCTCTATCTGTTCGATTTGGTTCTACAGACTGACCGTACCGGTTGAGATCGATGAAAACCAAACCGGTTTCCTTCGATTCATCCGGTTAGTTATGTTAATTTTAGAGATTTGGTTCGGTTTCTATTGGTTAATCATACAATCTCTCCGGTGGAATCCGGTTTGGCGATTCACCTCCACCGATACACTCTCCCGTAGGCACGGCAACGACCTCCCAAAACTCGACGTTTTCGTTTGCACGGCGGATCCGGTGATCGAGCCGCCGTTGATGGTGGTCAACACAGTCCTATCCACTTTAGCTCTCGATTACCCGCCGGAGAAACTAGCCGTGTATCTCTCGGACGACGGTGGCTCTCAGCTCACGTTCTATGCTCTCTCGGAGGCAGCTGAGTTTGCTAAAACATGGGTTCCGTTTTGTAAGAAGTTCGACGTGGAGCCGAGATCTCCTGCTGCTTACTTGTCTAGCAAGGCAAATGGTCTTGATACTGCTGAGGCAGTGGAGGTGGCTGAGTTGTATAAAGAAATGGCGGATAGGATTGAAACTGCGACGAAGCTTCGGCGAGTACCCGAGGAGGCGCTGTTTAAGTACGGTGACGGGTTTGCTCAGTGGGATTCTGACGCTACTCAAAGAAACCATGGGACCATTCTTCAAGTAAGTAAACGAAACGGCTTTTCTAGTTATGTTCTGTCTTAAAAACAGAGTCTTACTTTATTGGTTTCTATCAGATTTTGGTAGACGGAAGAAAAGAGAAGACAGTATCAATACCAACGTTGGTTTACCTATCGAGAGAGAAGAGACCTGAGCATCATCATAACTTCAAGGCTGGATCCATGAATGCATTGGTAAATGGTTTACTTGTTACACAAGTCATATAACGTTTGTCAAATAGGAGGAGGACATTGCTTTAGTTCATTTGATGGGTTTGTTTCTTTGGCAGTTAAGGGTGTCTTCAAAGATCAGCTGTGGGAGAATCATACTTAGCTTGGACTGTGATATGTACGTAAACAACTCAAAGTCAGCACGCGAAGCGCTCTGCATCCTGCTTGATGAGAAACAAGGGAAAGAGATTGCTTTCGTGCAGTTCCCGCAGTTTTATGATAACCTTACAAGGAATGATTTGTATGGAAGCATGATGCGAGTAATAGCACATGTGAGTATAATACCGCAGAAAACAAAACATATTGATTCTGTTGTGAACTAACCTTCTTCTGTTAAAAAAAAAACATTAAAAGGTGGAGTTTAATGGATTGGATGGAAACGGTGGACCGTTTTACATTGGGACTGGCTGCTTTCACAGAAGAGATGTGATTTGTGGAAAAAAGTATGGAGATGATGAAGAAGAAGAAGAATCTGAGGAGGTTCAAGAAATTTTAGAGTCTGAGATGATAAAGGCTCTTGCGAACTGCACTTACGAAAAAAACTCTCAATGGGGAAAGGAGGTGAGAGACAGTGATTACTAATACTTGGACTGTTTCTTGCAACACAAGTAAAAACATAATTTTGTTTTGTTTTGTGTTGTTTCAATGGGCAGATGGGTGTGAAATACGGTTGCCCTGTAGAAGATATAGTTACCGGTTTATCGATCCAGTGCCGGGGATGGAAATCAGCGTACCTGACACCTAAAAGGAAAGCGTTTCTTGGTGTAGCGCCGACCAATTTGCATCAAATGCTGGTGCAGCAGAGGAGATGGTCAGAGGGTAACTTTCAAATTCAGCTTTCAGAGTATAGTCCGGTTTGGTTTGGTCAAGGAAAAATCGGTTTAGGATTGATAGTTGGTTACTGTTGCTATGGCTTCTGGGCTCCAAGCTCACTACCTCTACTTGTTTACTCTGTTTTGACTTCTCTCTGTCTTTTCAAAGGCATTCCTCTGTTTCCGAAGGTATAAAATAACAGTTTTCTTCTGTTTTTATAATGTTTTGGGTAAATAACATGTAAACTGGTTTGGTCATTGAGTCCAGGTCTTGAGCTCGTGGTTTATTCCGTTTGGATACGTGACAGTCGCAGCAAATGCTTATAGCCTAGCCGAGTTCTTGTGGTGCGGAGGAACGTTACGTGGGTGGTGGAACGAGCAAAGGATGTGGCTTTACAGAAGAACAAGCTCGTTTCTTTTCGGGTTCATGGACACGGTTCTGAAGAAACTTGGGGTTTCGGAGTCTGCGTTTGCCATCACAGCGAAAGTAGCAGAAGAAGAAGCTGCAGAGAGGTATGAGAAAGAGGTAATGGAGTTTGGAGTGGAGTCTCCGATGTTTCTTCTGCTGGGAACACTCGGGATGCTCAATCTTTTCTGCTTGGCCGCAGCGATTATGAGGCTGGTGATGACATCTAGAGAGGATGTACAGACAATGGGTATGCAGTTTGTGATAACAGGACTACTTGTGGTGCTAAACTTGCCTTTATACGAGGGTATGTTGTTGAGGAAAGATAAAGGGAAGATGCCACTGAGCGTGACTGTTAAATCAGTTGTCTTAGCTTTATCTGCCTGCACTTGTATTGCGTTTCTGTAAAGGGAAAAGAGAGTCTAATGTATTCAAAATAATTGCCACCAGATATTTATATATAACTCTTTTGCTGCATGCACTCATTTGCAGATTCATTCTCTGTCTGCTTCATATATATTGCCATACAGATTGCAAATTTGCGTTCAATCAATCGTGTCTGAATGTTCTTCAATTTCACAATTGTTGCGGTCATGTTGATTCTTGATATGATTCAGCTCTCTCTCTCTAAGATCAGATAAGAAAATTAAAGAGAATATTAAAAATTTAAACTTGTTACCTTTTGAGTCAAAAGTTTTGACTGTTCATCACCAACTGTTTGCTAATAAAGTCAAAGAAACATCAGCCTTTTATCTTTTCTTGAGATGTGTCTCATCATCTATGATTATTGGATGCTACCTGACATGTTTTATCTGGAAAATTGACATAACGGTTGTTCTAGTGACATCAGTGAATGTTTTCTTTTGAAATGTCACCTCCACTTACCAAAAAAAGAAGAGGTAGTGGAGTGGTGTCTTCCATGTTTCTCATCCTCGGAACACATCAAAATCTCTCAGGTTTTATAGTTTGGGATAACATGAGTATATATGGTACTAAGCTGGCCTTTATAGTTTATACCAAGTCTTATGTTGTTGAGGAAAGATGCCAATGAGCGTCGCATTCGAACCATTTGTCTTATTAGCTTTGTCTGCTACAGCTACCACTTGTAATGAAAAGATAAAAGGGCCATTAAAACTCTAAAGCATTTCTTCTTCTACTTTAAAGATTTTTGCTTTACAAAATCCAAAAGAGAAAAATGTCTTCTATAATACTAGAATACCATATGGACATAAAAAACAAACTCACTCGATTTCTCTGTTCATTCTACAGTCTTTTTTTCAAAAGCTCCTTTCATTCGAGTTGTTCAGCTCATTGATGTTGGGAATGAAGATAGTCCTCATCTGGAACTTCCCACGAAAACACAAGGCTAGAGAGATCAAAGAATGCATCTGCAAAGCCTTTGGCTCCACTTCCGTCACTTCTGTCTACCACTTGGACGAGGTTGCAGTTTTCGTCTTGTTAAAGAACTCAGAACTCGTTTCAGAGTTCCTAAAGCTCAAGGAGCAGCTGGAGTCAGATAATGGTCCTGTCACGGTTATTCACCCTATCTCCAAGATCCTTGAAGGAGGGAACACTGGAGCTGCAGATTACCAAGTCAACAAAGAGATTTGTAGCTCACACATCTCTAATGTCTTATTCTCTGCCCAAGCTGAAACAGTTGGTGTCAAATCAAGAGCAAGACCCGTGCCAAAAGGGGGAGGTAAGCCCTGAGACTGAGAGAAGAGAGAAGATGGTCGCTGTGACTGATAAAACATGGGATTGAAGCTGTTTTTTATCAAAGGCAGCGAGTCTCTTTTTAAAATATTTTTTGTCAACTCAACATGAAAGGCATATACAGTAGTTTGATACCAAATCTATACTATTATTTGCGAAGTGATTTTTAGCAATGGAGTTCTCACGTTAAAAGTTGGAGTGGTTAATTTCGATTATACCCTTAATGAATAATTAAAAAATTGCAATATATAATTAGCTATAAATAAAAACGAATTTCAGTGGTTTAAGATTTATCCTTATCTAAAAATATTTTCTAATGTTTTAAATAGTCTTTATTAATCTTGAAAATAGTTTTATTTGTTAATATATAATT
>CAKOAT010064043.1:265059-278028 GCA_932364175.1 Eruca vesicaria subsp. sativa | reverse complement strand
TTATACCCTTAATGAATAATTAAAAAATTGCAATATATAATTAGCTATAAATAAAAACGAATTTCAGTGGTTTAAGATTTATCCTTATCTAAAAATATTTTCTAATGTTTTAAATAGTCTTTATTAATCTTGAAAATAGTTTTATTTGTTAATATATAATTAATTATAAATTAAAAACGAATTTCATTAATTTTATAATCATCCTTATCTAATTTGTTTATATTGTGTTATAAAATTTTTATCAACATTGAAAACTAATTATATTTGTTAATCTATAATTTATCATTAATTAAAAAAAAAATTCATTTGATAATTATAGATGAAAAATAATTTATATTGTGTTATTCAGAAAATTAATTTTCATCTAATTTTAAAATAAAACTAAAAAAAAAAATTCCTACATATTATTTTCTATATATTTTTATGTATACCAGAGTATTTTAAATTTATTTACGCAATAAAGATAATTTTATTATACTCAACTTTTTTTATATCTTAAAATTTGATATTAATTTATTACTAAATATTTTAACTTATAAGTGTTTTTAAATTTAATTTATGTAATGGCAATTATTATATTATGATGAAAAACATAATATATATAAAAAATTATTATTAAATATCTTGAATATATAAACAATAACTTATTTTAATGTTACTTAAATTGATTACATATTTATTTATAGATATTTGTAAAATCATTAAGCCCGCATGTGCGGGCAAAAACACCTAGTGTTTATTTTATACTTTGCGCAGTTATAACTTAAAAAAAAAAATAAACACATGAATGCACTAATATGTGGATAGCTAACACATAGTATTGTCAATACTAGTCTCAGACAATAGATCGGATTGAGTCATCAGACCTTACACAACCAGTTTATATGTCCATCAAGACTCTCAATCATGACATTTCCAGTTGAATGCATTGAACAAAGACAAGACTCTAATGGGTACAAATACAAGCTTTTGACTAGATACTTCCCAATATCTTGTATTAGGTCATTGACTTGTGGACAACAGAGAAATCAGGTGTAAGATGTAGTAGCTATGGGAGTTTTCAGAAGCCAGATGCATGCATCGTTGCTTTGACCTTCCCCGTTGAATCCAGACACAGCTTTATCTTTAAATCTAGAGTCCTTCATAGAGCTACAAAGAATATGTTACCCTGGTGGCTGGTGCCAACAAAAATATCAGCAAGGTTTCAACAATGCCTTCTTGATGAATCTGAAACCTATCGTAATGTTAACAGATATGTCATTTCACTTGATGCCGAGGAACTCTAATCCGATTGCGGTTGGAGTCAACCCGTAGAGAGCCAAGTACTGAGGGTCATGAAACTTGCTTAGATGTCTCATTCCGCTATCACAAAGAATGGTGACAATTGTGTGACCAGGACCAAGGGTCTGAGCCACCCTCACTGCCCCAACACAGTTCATAGACGAGGAGCTTCCAACAAAGAGCCCATCCTTCTTCAAAAGAAACCTGGGAGCATCAATTAAGAGAAGATGTTATGATCGCAACTGTTGTGAATTTTTGTTAGTATTTCTCTACAACAGGTACGTTACCTTGACATCTCAACAGCTTCTTTATCAGTACCACGGAAGCCGCCGTCAAGTTTTGCCATCAGGAAGTTTTTAGTAAGCCTATTGATTCCAATACCTTCTGTTATTGTATCAAATGGGTTTTTAAGACGACGTCCTTCGGCTTCCTCTCTTGTGTACATCACTCCCCTTGTTACTTTATTGTACAGACCAGACCCAGGAGGATCGACCAGGAAGCATTTAACCTTTTCATTCTTTTCCTGTTCAAAGCACAAGAACTTTATGAGCCTTTTTCTTTTGTTTGTTTATAACATATCATTCATGCAGCTGTGATTAAGTGAATACCTGAAGGAACCTTGAAACACCAGCTAAAGTACCGCCAGTACCCGCAGCAGCAACAAAGGCATCGATGTTACCGTTAGTCTGTTGCCAGATTTCAGGTCCAGTACCTTCATAGTGAGCCCTATAATTCGCCAAGTTTTCAAACTGGTCTGCAAAGAAGCCACCTGTAACTGACTCTGAGAATAAGGAAGGCTCACTCTCTTCCTCAGCTATGCAACCATTAGTTTTTTCCTGGATTCCGCTCGCAAGTCTTCTCTTTGATGATGCTAAGTCATTTGCTTCGTCAGCACGTCGCCTAGCAATGTTGACAAAGTGATCTTTGTGAGTAATTGAGACTGGCCTCACCCTCTCAACGGTAGCTCCAAGGGCTTCAATTATTTGAGACTACAACCAAAGTCCAAAACCATCCAAAACTTTTAAGTAGAAAGGCATAGAAGAGAGAGAATATGTAAACATCATGATTAAGGTGTTTAAAAGATATATAGAAAACCTTTTCAATAGCAGCATCATCAGGAATAACAACATGACATTTACACCCATATGCAGGAGCAACAGTAGCAAGGCTAATGGCAGTACTCCCAGCACTACCTTCAGTTACGATTCCTCCCGGAAACAACTTACCAGATTCCAAAGCCTAAACAAAGTAAAGAGAAAAAAAAAATATCACTTTTACCATAAGAAGTTAATAACAGTAACTTGTCTTTGAAGCAAAACATGAACCAAGCTGATTAATATCAATCACCGACATTGCTAAGAGATGAAAACTAAGAACTAGAGCAGAGAGTGTATACCTCTTCGATGATCTTAACAGCAACTCTATCTTTAACGCTACCTCCTGGATTCAAAAACTCACACTTGCCAAGAATCTGAAACAATAAAATAGAATTTAAAGTTAATATGTCTTTCTTTCTTATAATTTTTAAGAAGTTAAAGAAAATTTGACCTCACAGCCAGTAGCCTCAGAGAGGCTATTGATACGAATGAGAGGAGTATTCCCAATGGCATCTACGAGTCCGTTTCTCTTACTCAGCTTCTCCTTCTTCTTCTCATTCTTCTTCTTCTTTTCAGAGGAAGAAGCGTCCAACTTATCTGAGAATCTGAAGAAGGCAACGTAAGAAAGCATCACCATCGTTGCCGCTGCGACAATAGCGCCCGTTATCTTAGCAGGCGCCATTGAAGCAGATCTTTTTTTCAACTTTCTCCGCCGCCTACGTAATCGACCGGTGATGTTATACTTGGTATGTATATATTAGGTTGTCGGAGAAGCAACACTTTTTTCCCGGTTTTTTTTATTTTAACCCCTACTTCTTCATTTAGTTACAGATAAAGGACAATTGTTTTCAAATTGTCAGATACATCCTTCCCCCAAAGATATTGCAATTTCTTTAGATCAAAGATATTGCATTTGATAATGTACTACTAATAACCCACATACTGTATGTAAAAGTTTAATTGATGTTGTTAAGAAAAAAAGGTATAGGAAGAAAATAAAAGTTTAATTCTCAACTCTGACTCTAACCATTTTTTATGTATTATTAGGACTTTTATCTCAACTACTACTTGTTAAAATCCCAATGTTTTTCTCCCTTCTCTCAATTAATAGTAATACTACTCTCATCTCTTTGCACAAGTATCAGTCAATGTTGTACTCTGCTACCATCAAAGCTATATCCCCGTTTTTTTTTTTTTTTTTTTTAAATGAATGTTAAATTTTATTCATCAAAAAAGCCTTTTTACATCAAAGTGTGGACATATTTGAAAACTACAACTTTAAACTTCTATCACAAGTAACTATCTATCTTCTAGTTTCAAACCAAAACTGAAGACCCTTCTCCATCCCCTTCTTTTCCTGCTTTATCAATAGGCTGAGTTTATTTCGAATCCCCTTATCAACAAGCTTCTGTAACAGAGTAATAGCCATCAACTTCTCACCATGACGAACTCTATTCCTCTCCCTCCAAATTGAGTAAACAGCAATTTGAAAAGAGTATCTAATACAGAAGGTACTGACCAAACCCCTCGAGTTTTCAGTTATCCTCTGTGTAATCACATTCCACTCCCCTGAATAATCTCTACCAAGGATTTCCAATGTAAGCGATCGCCAAAGCTGAGCAGAGTAGACACAGTCAAAGAATAGATGCTCTCTGGTTTCTACTCCATTCTTGCAGAGCACGCAAACTGTGTCTATTCCCGGATCCCAAGTTGCAATTCTATCCATTGTAGCTAATCTGTTTAACAAAGCAAGCCAAGCAATGAATGAGAATTTCGGAGTTGCCTTGGGGAACCAAACACCCTTAGACCAGAGACACTGATCATTTGCAGTTCTAATCATCTTCCAAGTATCAAGAGTCGAGAATTTATTTTTAAAACCCGACTTCCCCTTCCACATAGCAACATCCGCAACATTGTGAACCATTTTATCCTTCACGCCTCTTAACTCAGCTTCAATCTCATTAACAACTGCATTTCTGTGTCTCCTTCTCCTTCTAACATCCATTACCGCTTCCTCCAAGGTGGCCTCTCTCCGAATTCCCATTTCAATAATACCTCTAGCACCCATAACATCAAGCATAGTTCCTTTCTCCGACCACTTGTCAAACCAGAAAGAAATATCCCGCCCATTACCCACATCCTTGCGAAAGAAAAGCTTAGCAACTTCTCTCATCTTTTAAATTTTCCGCCACATCCATGATCCTGCTTGACTCTTATTTTCAACCTCCCAAAAATTCTTCTTCTTAAGCAGATATTCCCTTATCCAATTCCCCCAAAGAGAAACACCAGCTAAGAATCTCCATATAAGCTTCAGAATACTAACTTTGTTCGTCTCCTGCAAACTTCTAATCCCCAAACCACCTTCACTCTTAGGCTTACAAATGTCTTTCCATGCCACTTTAGCTCCTGTTGCCTTAAGAAAAGGGCCAGACCACAGAAAAGAAGCACAAAGTTTCTCAATCTCCTTCACACACTTGCTAAGAAGCCTGAATACAGCCAGCCAAAAGTTGACTATACTCATCAACACCGCAGAAATCAGCTGAAGTCTACCAGCATAAGAGAGATGCCTACAAGTCCAGGAACTGATCTTGCCTCTGACACGCTCCACAAGAGGGATGTAGTCTTGCTTGCTCATCACTTTAGACATCAGTGGAAGTCCAAGATAGCGGACATGAAGCTTTCCTTCTGCAAAAGGAAAATTCCTCAAGATCCTACTTCTCTCATCCTCCGCAACACCCGCCATGAAAACAGTAGACTTCTCTATACTGATATTCAAACCAGACCACTTAGCAAATTCACCAAAAACAGAAAGCGCCCCCTCAATAGAAGTCTTTGTCCCCTCAACGAAGACCATGAGGTCATCAGCAAAACAAAGATGAGTAAGAGAAAGAGCTTTACATTTAGGGTGAAACTTGAATCTCCTTTCCTTAGCTGCTTTGTCTATCTTATGAGATAAGACATTCATACATAGAACAAAGAGGTAGGGTGAAAGCGAGCATCCTTGTCTAAGTCCTCTGGTGCTTTGAAAATAACCGGCCAACTCCCCGTTGACTTGAACAGAGAACGAAGGTGTGGAGATACAAAGCTTGATCCATCTTATAAATTTACCCGGAACTCCCATAGCCTCCAGAACTTGACAGACAAATTCCCATTGAACAGAATCAAATGTCTTGGAAATATCAATCTTCATTAAGCATCTTGACGAAATATCCTCCTTGTGGTAATCCTTGACAAGCTCTGAGGCGAGTAAAACATTCTCCATAAGCAACCGTCCTTTAATAAACGCAGATTGATTTTCAGTAATCATACGCGGGAGAAGAAGTTTCAGCCTGTTTGCAAGAATCTTTGATACCACTTTGTATATAACATTGCAGCAAGCAATAGGCCGATAGTCTCTCATCTCCATCGAGTCTGATTTTTTCGGAATCAATGCTAGAATCGTCGAGTTGACTCCTTTAGGAAGAAAACCAAACCGAAACACAGATTGAACAGCAACCTTGAAGTCATTCTCAATAATAGGCCAGACTTGTTTGAAGAACTCACAAGGGAAACCATCCGGGGCCGGGGATTTATTAGATGGCATAGCAAATAGCACTCTACAAATCTCCTCTTCCGTAACTTCCTTCTCAAGCATACTACAATCCTCTACTGAGCATCGAAAGTCCAACAAACCCTGCAACTCCTCAGTCGTTGTACCCTCATAAGAAACCGGATTCTGATTAAGGAACTCTGAGAAAAATCTCTCTGCTTCAGCCTTCACTTCAGACTGGCTATTAACAGTGCGACCATCAGGACATCTTATCTCACGAATACAGTTCTGCGCCTGACGAGAGCAAATAGCATTGTGAAAAGTTCTGTTATTAAGATCACCCTTCTCCAACCAGTGAAGTTTAGCTCTCTGCTTGAGGAAATCTTCCTTTAAACCCGCAATGTATAGCCACCTCTGGTAAGCCTCCGCTTCCTCTTGAATGGCTACACTACTCGGGTGAGCAAGAGTATTTTCTTGCTTCTTGCATAAATCTCCATGCGCCTATCTCATCATCATAACTAAGATTATCTCTTTGACAGTTGGCGACTGATTAACACCAATTGCATCTTACATGTGGCTAAGACTAAGAGTGTCTATGATAACCTTCCAAAGTATCTGTTTCTTTACCTAACTATTTAAAACCCCCTCTGCTGCAGGATCTGTCAAAGCTGAACAGAGACCCCAAGAAGATTCTGTATGTTAGCGGGAATGCTTTTGATACAAGCCTTCAGCCAGAGAATTACGTGCCAATCAAGCCTTACAAACTCGAGTCCGATGACACGGCGCTTGTCGACCTAATACCCTTTCTTGAATGTAATTATGGTTCAAGTCCAGTTTTTTGAAGTGTGCTTTTATCAATATTGGTTGGTTTAACGTTCCTATTTGTTTGTGTCTACAGATGTTGCACGTAACGGTCCAGCTGAAATTAGACCGGTCCTAACCTCCTTCGAGAGAAACAATGTTGCGAAAGAGTTCCTTGAGAGGTCCATCAGTGAAAATGCAGGCGAATGCAAGAACAACGAGGACAAAGACAAGGCCGATTATAGAGGCGTTAAAAGAATCATAAAACATTTTATTATGTATAGTGAGAGACGATTAATATCTCCGTTAATGCACACCAATATTGAAACGGTAACAATGGCTACTGTTCTGCGCAGTGGGATTTAAGTAGACTTTGAAAGTTGGAATCCAGTCTTTTTCATCCGAGAGTTTATGTTCTTACCTGATTTTTGCTCATGTGACCTTTTGTCTCCGCTCGCTTTACGAAGTAAGCTTTTCCAAAAGAACCAAATATGAATGGAAGGTTCCTTTTCTTTAGGTTAATAACAAATATATTTTGATTTGTTGCATATTTTCTGATTTCAAAGGCCCCAAAATTCCAACTAGATAATATAATTAATGATGATTCTATTTATTTAACCCATCGTTATACATACATGTAGGTTAAACCAACCTATATTGTCACATTAGAGGATGTGTCAAAGGATGATTTAGTGGCAATTGACAAATAATTAAAGATTACTCCCTCTGTTTCACTTTATTTGTCATTCTAGGTTTTTGCATACAGATTAAGGAAATATTTAATTTTTACATATTTTCAAGATAAAAACACAATTACCTATACACCTAACCACTTTTCAACCAATAGAAAAATAGAATATTATATAAAATAATAAATTTTGCTTCGAAACTTTAAAACGACACTTAATTTGTGACAAAAAAATAAGTCTAAAATGACATATATTTTGAAACGGTGGGAATATTACATTTCCCAGTTCGTTCAAATAGATTAAAGTATACAATTTGGAAATATTTCATCATTGACTAGTGAATAGAGCCTCTATTATAGATGTATCTGTAACATGACAATAGTTTTACTTTTACCTCACCTGAAATTTCTCACTGTAAAACAAAAAAAAAATATATATATATATTTTAAGAATTTACTCACCGGTCAATAGTACTAATAAAATGTCTTCAAAGAATATACTACTAGTGACTGAAAGATTCCAAGTGAAATAAAAATTAATCAGATAGTACTAATTAGAAGAGCGAGATGTATGATTAGATTCAGGCTACCTTGAATTTATGGAGTCTTGAAAAGTCAAAGGACGAAGGCTTCACGTAAGTTTAGACAATCATAGACATACGTCACTACAAACGTCACCTTTCTTTTTCTTTTGGAGCCTCCTTTTCCTTTTAGCTTTACAAACAGGGTACAATTTCTTAATTGTTGTTTTCTCATTTAAATAACAAAATCTAATCATACAATAACTATTCTGTAAGTGTTGTGCCAATAGAGAGCACATTGAAAATCCTAGTTACACTTTTATCAAAATATACTGACCCTAAACTATTTTCTTTCTTTCTTTGAACTAGCCATTCAAGTAGATTAAATATACAAAATACTATATAAATAAACAATTTAGGAGGTTAAAAGAAAAAGCAGGTGGCACAAAAAAATTCATGTGTGACTGATGAGCCTTGAATGTGTAGATAAGCAGAAGAATTTTTTGTTTTTTTGGTCATCAATCAGAAGAATAGCTAATATTTACTAGGAATAAAGCAAGAAAAGTTACAAAACTGAAAGCGTCTGTCCGTGTGTTGCTTGTCATATCAAGTTAACAACCTCTTACAATTTAACACAAAAACATTAAAGAATACAAAACTATACCTTTGTGTTTCAAAAAGAAAATACAAAACTATACCCTTTATAGATATGTTTATTACTCAGAGGTCGTTGGCATCTCCTATATAAGCTTTGCTCATCTTCATTCTCCACACAACCATTCACACTTTCCTCCCTATAACATCTTCTTCCAAGCCCAAATATTTTAAATGGCACGCTGCATCCACACCCATCTTCCTCAAGACGACAATTCTCGGTTCCATTACATGAACCTCTTCCCTGATCGGATTTCACGAACACCCACCACGACAACCTCAAACCCAACCTCTCTGGTCGGTGATGATGATATCTGGATCAAGATGCTCAAAGAAGCTAAATCCAACATCGAGCAAGAACCCATTCTCTCAACATACTATCACTCCTCCATCACATCACACCAATCCCTAGCTTCCGCTTTAGCCAACATCCTCTCCCTAAAGCTCAGCACTTTAACCTTACAACCCAACACCCTCTTCCAACTCTTCATCACCGTCTTACAAGAAAGCCCAGAGATCATCGAATCCGCGAAACGAGACCTATCAGCAGCCAAAGAAAGAGACCCAGCTTGCTTAAGCTACGTCCACTGCTTCCTAAGCTTCAAAGGCTTCCTCGCTTGCCAAGCTCACCGCATCTCCCACAAGCTATGGAGACAGGACAGAAAGATCCTCTCTTTACTCATCCAAAACAGAGTATCCGAAGCCTTCGCCGTCGATATTCATCCCGGGGCTGAGATGGGGAAAGGGGTTTTGTTGGACCACGCGACGGGGGTGGTGATCGGAGAGACGGCGGTGGTTGGAGACAACGTTTCGATTTTGCACGGGGTGACGCTTGGGGGAACGGGGAAAGAGTGTGGTGATAGGCATCCGAAGATTGGTGATGGGGTTTTGATTGGAGCGGGGAGTTGTGTGTTGGGGAATATTGTGATTGGAGAGGGGGCTAAGATTGGATCGGGGTCGGTGGTGGTTAAGGATGTGCCGCCGCGTACGACGGCGGTTGGAAACCCGGCGAGGTTGATTGGTGGGAGGGAGAATCCGAGAATGGTTGATAAGGTTCCTGGTTTGACTATGGACCAGACATCGTATTTGACCGAGTGGTCTGATTATGTTATCTAAAGACTAAAGTGTAATTACTACTATTTGTGTCTTTGCTCTGTGTTTTCTTGTAATTAAAATCAAAAGCTAAGAGTTGTTGTCTGCTTTGAAAAGTTATAATCTTATTACTGAGAATGAAAGTATGAAAGACATAATAGTGTGATCATGGAGAAGTAAGTAACAGAGAGGAAGAAGACTATTCTTCTTTGCAATTTTAACTTTGCTTTACTTTACACTGAGATCTAATTCATTATACAGTTTCAAATTCTGCTCCTCCACCTCCAAACGTTTTAGAGCTGCAGACACTCAATGCAATACCACATATTATTAGCAAACAGTGTTTTTGTTCATGTATACAAACTTCAGTGCTTATAACACACACTATTTTAAGATGCTTTTTCTTCCCAAACACCTTAAATTTTTTACAGACTTTCTTGCAAAATACTTGAGAAATCTATGCGATAAAACCAGTTAAAGATGTTTTGCTGTTTTAATCAGTAGATAAAGGCGTGATAGAAGTTAATTAGGTTGGTCTGAGCCAATCTTCTTAAGCTTGGTCTGTTTAATATATGAACACAAAATTCATCTTCCAGCTATAAGGTACAACACTTTGAAGACCAAAAACCTATCAGCAGAATTCATGTGGTTTTGAGTCAATAAACAACCCCAATGACAAAGGGGGTTCTTACTTTAAATACTGGTGTTCTGGGCGGTCTGCTTCAGAGGAGTGTCACGCTTGTTCAGCTTCGTCAAGAGGTAAGCTAATGCTACTTTAGCACCTAAGGCTGAGTGACCACGTGACAAACATATAGCGCCACCCACAAGAACCAGACCTTTTGCTATCAGTTTCTTTGATGGCTTTCTCAATAACTTCTTTTGTTTTGCTACTTGACTCAATATTTCTTCACCACCGTTAGTTCCCATGGAGGTTGTGACATCCACTGTCTGACTTTCTAACTCTGATGGAACCTGTAGGAACAAAAACGAGGATGTCAAAAAGAAGGCTAACATGTGAAACCAAGCCCAAGAACAAACCGGTTGCTTCATGCATAACTTAAAATTGGAATATCCGACCAGCATCTCACCTTTGCGATTAAGGTGAGAGCAGATAAAACGGACGCTTGGGGTGGTCTATGACTGATTGCAATGTAATTACGAAATGCATTTTCCATCTTACAAACGTAACTCCATATTCCTTTAGAGAAAGCGAGCTTGGCCATCTCAACATTCAACCCTGCATTCTCCTGGTGAAACATTTTGATCTCACAAGCATTTCTTCCGGGAACTGCACAGAGATTAAAGGTTGGCAAAGGCAATCAATTAATGATCTATTCAAATGATAATTGTTAAGTTGAATCATGGATAAACACGCCACTCACCTCTCCTGATCCGCCAACCAGATCTAAAGTAACTCACACGTACATACTTCCTCTGTCGCGGTACCATATCATGATCACATTCCTAGTGAATAAACCAAAGAGCACACACTTTTAAAAAAAAGTTGAAGTGTCAGGCTCCTTGACAAGAGAGAAGGAAGTTTGAGTTCATTTTATAGAGAGAAAAAAAAAAGAAACCTTAGTGAAACAGTAGAAGCTGTCCTTTCCCTCCCACAACTTCCAAGCTAGAACGTACTCTCTTGATGTCAACAAAGGAAACTTTTTAATAGTGCGACCAATCTCAATTCCAGTATTGCTATCAACCTGAAGTTGGTGATGATCAACAACTGTCTTATCCCATTGCTTCCTGAAATCATTGTCCATGTAAAAATCCTTCAAAATCTCAGGGGAGCAATCCTCAAATACAGTAACACTTAGGTACTTCATAGGACCACCATCCTAACAACAACAAAAAAAAACAAGAACCAATGAGGGGAGGGAGTGTGTTATACTTAGCAAAACCAAATCCAACTAGAAAAAAACGATATAATTACCTCAGGCTTGCAGCGTTGAGCAGAGTATGAAACCCGATCGTTGGTTTTGTGAATAACATGTTCCCAGATGTTAGCAGCAGTAGGCTCTCTGCTTCCCTCCAGATTTTGGATCAACCATTTCAAATCTTCATCAGAAACAAGTGTGGATGTCCTAGAGAAAGCATATAGAGTTAACAACTGTGAATGAAATCACACCAAAAGGATTCATCTACTAAACAAGAAGACGATACTGAGGATGATTCGTTTGGTTACTAATAAGCTCAATGACAATTTGAAAGCAGCGTAGCTTAATTAAGCATAGGCAACAACCCAAGTGACTTTGGGAAGAAAAACAAAGGCAACAACCCAAGTGAGAGAATCTAAGACAGAGAACATAGAAAAATATATATCATACCTTGATTGGATTTGGGGATGGGAAAGAGAGTCTGCAATGGAGGGAGAAGAAGGAGAGGCAAAGAAGCGAAATTTGAAGATACGAAAGAGAAAGATTAAGAGAAGCGAAATAGCGGTGGCCCAAGCTCCATCAGAAACAGAAACAGAAACAGCTGGTCGGAGAAATACGTCGGAGAATAGATCCTTGGTTACGCTATTCATCTTCGAAGAATCTGGTGTAGAGAGGCTTTTTTGCGCTTTGTTTGCGAAATTGGATTTTAAGAAGTCATTGTTGGCGTGTACAATTCCGGTCTTCTTCAGGGCAACTTTACTCAAGTCATGTCTTGTCCTTGCTTGTTCCAGTTGCCGAGCGACCAAGCCAACCGCTTCCTTACTCTTTTTTTCTCTGCCTTATTTTTTTTTATCTCTCCCCCTAAGATTTTACTACTTCTTCTATTTTGACCCTTTCTTTTTCTTTTCTAACAATTTCACCCCTTTCTTTGACCCTTTCTTTTTCTTTTCTAACAGTTTCACCCCTTTCTTAGACCCTTTATAATCAAAGCGCCCCCTCTCAGTTTTGTTTGTGAACCAATGGTTACTGCTATTTATACACCAAGAAAAACATTAGTATCATATTGCCAGGTCAGACTCTCTGATTTAAGACCACAGACTGAACCAAACCACACACATATATTTTTTTTTTTTTTTTTTTTTTTTTTTTGTCGGCCGCCCATTTGCACTAGACCAAGTGGTGACCAGTCGAGTCGATTCTCCAAGGAGAAACTTCGTCTGGCCGGGTCTGGTCTATATGGGAAAATGAAAAACCTCTACTCCTTGCTTCCTTAGCCAATGCATCCGCTCGTCCATTTCTGTCCCGTGGGATATGAGACAGACTCACATCCACGAAATCCTCCCGTAGTCGCTGAAACATCTCGATCTCCGTCGCGAAAGCCGGCCAGTCCTCCGGTCTAGTAGACATGTCCACTAGATCCGAACAGTCC
>CAKOAT010064043.1:211526-263436 GCA_932364175.1 Eruca vesicaria subsp. sativa | reverse complement strand
CATTACAGAGACTAATAGGTCTGAACTCGGTCATATCCCGAGGTTTCTTCTTCTTAGGGATGAGACAGATATTTGTCTGGTTCAACAAAGGGTCAAGAAAGCCTGTCTCGAAGAAATCTTGTACAAATCTAATAATGTCTTGACGCATCTCTCGCCAGAATCTCTGAAATAATTTACTAGTCATGCCATCCGGTCCCGGAGCTTTGTCCGGGTTAATCTCAAAAAGAGCTTTCCTAATTTCATGTTCCGACGGTTTCTCTAAGAGTAACCTATTGTCGGCTTGAGACACCTTTACTGAAATAAAACGGAGGGAACTATCTATCTCTGTTGGCAAAGAAGTAGAGAAGAGATCACGAAAATATTGAACAGCCACGTTCTCTACCTCGATTTCACTCTCTACCAACTTTCCATGCTTATCTTTAATACTGATGATTCGGTTCTGGGCTCTTCGTTGTTTTGTGGTGGCATGGTGGAATTTTGTGTTTCTGTCCCCATATTTATGCCACTGGTTCCTACTTTTTTGTTCCCAAAACGTATTTTCTTCTTTAAAAGCCAGAATTAACTGTCTTCGTAAATCCTCCAGCTCTTCTGTCGTAGAATTATCATCCTCTTGTGCCAAGTCGATCTTATCTTTTAATTCTTTAATTAGTGTAGCGGAATTTGTTGGGTTTTGCTTCTTCCATGAACTAATTCTATTACGACATGAGGTAACTTTTTGATGAAAATTCCTCATTGGAAATTCATCAAATTGTCCCCATCCCGAGACTACCGCTTCCTTGAACCCCGGTTTACCGATCCATCTTTTGTCGAATCTGAAATTCTTTCTTGTCCTCCTAGTACAAGATTGAATCCGTGCTAGAACTGGTCTGTGGTCTGATCCCCATAATTGTAGGAATTCTACAACTGAATGGGTAAATAAAGCATGCCATTCTTCATTTGCCACTGCTCTATCAAGTTTACATTTAACTTTTCCGGATCGTCTTTTCCCCACCCACGAGAATGAGTTCCCTTTGTATGGGAAGTCAAGCATTCCACAATTTTCTAACATGGTTCGGAAAGGGAGAAAAGAGCTCTCTAAACGACGTCTTCCTCCCCTCTTCTCATGGTTTCCCGTGATTTCATTAAAATCTCCAACCATAAACCATGCTTTACTACGTGTTGAACTCATGCGTGACAATCGTTCCCAAACTTGGTCGCGATGTCTAACAACAGGGTCACCATACACAAACGTCATATAAATCGCATATCCTTCGAGTCGGGTTTCAATATCAATCATGTGCACATCTGCATACAAGATGGTAACTGAAGGATCATCCATATACAAAAGTGCTAGGCCACCGCTTCGTCCACGCGGCTCAACGGTATAAACTTGATCATACCCATAAGAAACTTGTAGATTTTGCAGAACATCACGACTGTTTTTTGTTTCTGATAAAAATAAAAATTTTGGTCGAAAACAATGATATAACTCGTCAAGATGTTCCTTCGTCAAATCGGCTCCTACACCTTGACAATTCCATGCCACCACATTCATCTTACAAAATTAATAATCCTTAGAAAAGTATAGGTATACTGGACACATTAATATCAATTAAAAACTGATATAGTGAGCCAAAACCACTGCTTGTTGATATGCTGAAAATCTTTAACAATTTGGTTGCTTCTTAAGTCGTTGTAAATATAGTAGCAAGGACTGGCCCAGGTGCTAGAGACTCAAAACCCCGTAGCAAGTGAAAAACTTAAAACAAACTTTGGTGCATTAATGTCTATAGCACTGATAGTCTCTTCCTTAGTTCCTTGTATTAAACCTTTGTTGAACCAATGTTGGGCTTTTGCTTCCTAATAGACTTTGACAATAGATAAAGCTTGTATAACCAATGTAGATCCTATCCAAGATTAAATCAGATTCTTTTCCTCCGTGGATTTTCTTGGTGGGAGTAGCTGTTTGTCACAAAAAGATTTTATAATAGAACTAGACAATTAATAACTGGTAACAAGTGAAATGCTTAGCACGTAGCTTGAGAATTTTTTAAACAAAAAGTCTCCAACTCCAAACTCAAAGTAATGCTGCTCAGGTCTAATAAGAAACTGAGAGGATTCACAGCTGATATGGACGAGGAGATAAGCCAATAAACAATCTTTCAGGAACTAGTCTCCACACTCCCTTGTTTGAGATAAAAGATCAAGCTTGATATGATCCAAAGATTTAATCAAGATACACAGATCTTGTAAAAGGAACAAACGCCAGCATACGCCAGACGCCGTCGTTGATGGTCTTCGAAATTTCTTGAGTAAATCTTGATGGAGCCAACTTAGTATCAAGAGGAGAGCTTCGTACTGATTTTGTGACAACGTCGGGGGAGGAGGGAGATGATCCGGCGTCACAGATCCAGTTGGAGATGACAACACACTTCTCAAGAACTTTATAAATAGTGAAGGAGTTGAGCACCCACGCTCAAAAACCCACAACTATATATCTCCAAGATTACAAAATAGAGAGTGAGATGCAGGTGTAAGGCAAAAAGATGAAAGGCTTGAAGTGCAGCAGGGAAACGCAGGTGTCGAGGAGAAAACGGAAGCGCGGCAGGAGATCGGAACGTTTTATGACTTTGGTTTCTCAGATCCAAAAGAGAAGTCCGACGACATCGTCAAATGGAAAGTGAGAGTAGCCGGCAAGAATCTCCAACGCTTCAGACATGGTGGAGGAGGACGATGAGATTCAAAATTTGAATCTTTACAGTGCCTCGAAAACAGCGCCTGGGAGCGTTTTACATTTTTTATTTTTTGTAGCGGTTAAAAATTACCACACACATATATATATATATGATATTGTGAGAGTGAAGCATCCATCACCTAAACAAAAAATGGATTAATTTTCATTTTAATTCAATTTTAAAACACATATGTGGAAGAAATGAAGTGTCACAGAATCTTGATTATCTAATGGATAAGGGCCATAAGGCAACAATTGATTCTATATGGATTCCTTCACAATCACAATCACCATTCTTCTAAAGCTAATATGTGGATAGAATCAGAATTCAGAAGAAACCAAAATCAATAAATGAAAGATGAGGGACAAAGCTGGATGCTTCCATTGGTTGGTGGGAATCTTGTAGTTGTATATATTTTGTGTTAAATGAAACTTAAAATAAGATTACCAGAACAACATAAGAGTAGTATCTTTCATACAGCTTTCTTCTTCTTATCAACCCTTAAAATAAGACTACGAGAAACAACATGAGAGTAGTATTTTTCATACAGCTTTCTTCTTCTTATCGACCCAACCTTAGAGAAAGATAAAGACTTCTATTTGGGCCTTATTGCTTTGGGCATAACTACGAATGTTAAATCAGCCCACTGTAATTCATAACATATATGCGCAGAATAGATGAACAAGTACGTGACGTGATATGATATGAAGTTGTCAGCTTTCATGGGGACAAAAAGATTGAAGTATTATTGGCCAGAAAAGCGGAATTAATTTGATGTAAAATTACAAAGTTATAGATTATAATAGTCAGGGATTAAGACATCGCACCACTTGGTTCCTTCGATATGATTTAACCTCTACCAAATTAATTGGTCAATAATACTCTAATGCAATTGGATAAAGAAAGTACAATGAATCCATTTAGATAAGAATATAGGAACATTTACTGTTACCACTTTTTTGTCTGTAAAACTCTACTAAAATTTTGAAGGAAAACAAGGATAATAAATACTTAAGCAGACAAACAAACACTAGTTAATGACCCATGAAACTTAAATTCCTCACATGCCAGTCAAAGATTAACCACTGAAAATAACACAATCTCCTTCAATCAGACTAGAAACTAAACCAACTTAACATAGAACCATATAGCAGAGGAATCAAGTAGAAGACAATCACAATGAGAACTTTAATTTCTTGTTTTACACACGTTCCGAAATAATCGGACCATTCAGAAGTTCTGTGTAATGTAATGATTTATGAATTTACACACTAACTAAAAAATATTTGGATTATTATTTCGACTTCTTCTTTATAAAGTGGACCAACTTTGCAAATTTTGTGTGGGTGTGTTTTGTTCATGGCCCATCTAATGATACTAGTTTTGTCTTTCATTTGCTACTTTAGTGAGATTACTAGTAATTTGCCATTTAAAACAACCAACCTTTACTTAATATCTTAATCCATAAACAAAAGCAGATATCATGTACACTAATTTAGAATAGAAAAAAACAGTGTAATCTCGTTTGCAATTATAACTTATCCAAAGACGGATTAGTTGGTTTCACCAAAGCATCTTTTTATTTTTCCCAACTCCCCAAGTTGCATATGATTGATCTTAAGAAAATACTTTAGTATGTACTATTATTAATTAATTTAAACATCATATCCCACCACTACTTGTCACAACTGTTCTCTAATGGAGCGTGTGTTTTGACTCAGACTGCTAGAGACATTCAGTTGGTACGTCGTGTACACGCTCCATCAAGTAGAGACAGGAGACACAACACAAGTAGTCGTAGTAGTGATAAATCAGTGAAACTTTTATATTACATATCTCAATCTCTTCCTAGTCTCATCAGGTCCTTATTTGCCAATAATATGAACAGCCATAGCCTCTTGTCCATTGATGGAGGAAACACTTCTTGTTCCTCCTCTCTATCTCCCCTCCTTAACTTTCAGCCAACTGATACCAACACAAGCTTCTGTTTCAGACCATCTCATTTCCCTAATGGATCATTCTCCAGGTCTTCTGCCTTCTGCAACTTATCCTCATCTTCAAGCTCTGACACTCAGAAACACCTCGGGACCACTCTTCCCTTCCTTCCAAATCCTTCCACCGTAAGCTCTCCAGCTGAGGATCTTCTGAGCATTCCATTTGAAGAAGTAGACACCTCTTTTCTTTCCCTTTCTGATGAAGGTTTTCAAGATCTTGACGACTTTTCCTTATCCGAGGAGCAAATGGAATTGCAGTTCTTATCTGATGAGTTGCAGTTAGCCATCACAGACCGTGCACAAACCCCCAGGCTTGATGTAACTTCATTTTACAAGGCTAATAATGTTACTTCTTGGGACTGTGTGATAAAAGTGTCCTTAGCTTTTAGTTTTTTTTTTATTTGATTTCAGGAGATCTACCAAGTGAGTGGATCGAGTCCTGGCCAAAACTGTGTTCCTGCAGCAATGCCTGTTTTATCACAACAGCCTTCTCCAGGATCAGGAGTTCACCAGAAACCAAGAATGAGATGGAGTCCTGAGCTCCATGATTGTTTTCTAGAGGCTGTCAAGAAGCTTGATGGACCTGAGAGTAAGTTTAAGCTTCTTTCTTATATAAGTAAGATAAATTTGTTTTAACGAGGCGTTGCTGACATTATATGGCAGAGGCAACCCCAAAGGCTGTAATGAAGATGATGAATGTGGAAGGTTTGACAATCTATCAAGTGAAAAGCCACTTGCAGAAATATAGACTAGCCAAGCATATGCCAGAGAGAAAGGAAGGTAAAGCTTACAAACTTTACTTCTTACATTGGTCATCTTAAGAACACTTTGTTTATTGTTGTTGTCTCAATTTGTTTTGCAGAGAAGAAGACTAGTAGTAACTCAGAAGACAAGAAACGAGCTTCCAGTACCAGTGAAACAGAGGGTAGAAAGAAAGGGTGAGGTTTGCTAGCTTAATATTGGCTTCTTGGATATGTATATATATATTTTTTTTCCTTAAAAATAATTTTGTGTGAGCAGAGCCATACAGCTAACGGAGGCTCTCAGAATGCAGATGGAAGTGCAGAAACAATTGCATCAACAGCTAGAGGTATATAACACACATTTGTCATTTCAAGATTTGCTCACAACCAATCCAATAAAATATACTTTTGGTACATTGGTGGAGCAGGTACAGAGATCACTTCAACTAAGGATAGAAGAGCAAGCTAAATACTTGGAGAAGATCTTGGATGAACAGCGCAAAGCAGCCACCACCTCCATACAAGAATCCAAGCTTTCATCATCATCTATTGCTAAAGATGATGAATGTGAAACTTCCCCGAAACGTCCAAGGCTTGAGAGAACTGAATGAACATCCCACGAGCTAGTTTTTTTTTTTACGCCTCTCAGATCTCTCTATTATTTTTGATGTAAATATGTGTTTTATTTGGTAGATTATAGCTCAACCCGTTGGTGTTTACTACTAGTAAGACTATGTATATATTGCCAAATTCTTATCGTTATTTTACAAAAGAATCAATAAAACAAAAGATTTGGAAATTTGCAGGCAATACAAAACAGAATTCAAACCAGACACCTTACAGATTTGAGGTTAATGAGTGTAAAGGCATATATTGAACTCTATGAACCATGCATTGCAGGAGAGGGAATGGATTCTGATGAGTATCCAAAATTGTCCTTGGTGCTCAATACCTGTGAGATAACAAATTAAGTCTCACATTGAAGAATTAAACAAGGAGAGTCTAATATATAAAGAGATGTACAACTCTAATAGTACGAAAAAGTATATCCATGCGGGCTTGCCTACTAGGCCCAAAGTAAACAATATCGTACAGGAGGTAGTCTCAACTCTCAGCATATGCTTTGTATGTTGTGCATCTTTTATACTTCACCTTTTAATAAAAATACACTCTTTTTTACTCTTTTCAGTTATATCAGTGGTTTCTTCTATCTACTTTGATCATTGATGAGCATAAACTCATAAACAGATAAAGCAAGTTAAAGTCGCAAGACTAACTTCATAAACAGACAAAACCAAGTTAAAGTCTAGGGAAAATAAACACACAGCAACACAACAACACATAAGCTAAAGTGATATCATATTGTCTCCATAGATATAAGAAAGCATAGACACATAAAACATTCATTCATCAATCAATAACAATGATCTCTTCTCTGGCCTTCTTGGAGGTGAGGACAAACTCATCGGGCTTGACGAGATTGAAGGTACACCTGTCACCAAACGATAATGGGTACTCTCGTGCGAGTTTCAACCATCCACTTGAGAAGATTGACTGAGGCCTCACCAAGCAAAGCACCTCCCATGAACCCTTTCCTTCCGAGTGATGTATCTTGTACACCTCTGACTCATTTTTGATGTACTTGTCCTTAAACCTCTTTGGGATTGCCTGGTAAAGAAAAAAACAGCAACAAAGATTCACATATCAAACCATTATAGAGACTGTGTGTATTGTGTTGTTGAGTCTTTGGTATTAATCTTACCAACATCTTGAGGTGTGATTTCCTTAGGGTGATTTTGAATCTTGGAACACCATACTTCACTTTCTTTCTCTTTATCTTCTTGGATGGTTTGTGCTTCTCATCTTTCTTCTTTTTAAGCGCAGCTCCCCTCGAAGATTCACCTATCTCCACAGCTCTCTTCTTCTTCTTCACTTCGAGCTCAATTCCTTCCATGGACTCATCTTCCTTCTTCACATCTTTGTAGCTGCTCCCATCTTCTTCGTTCTTGATCCCACCTGTTTGCATCATCAAAGTAAAAGAATTGGTTTTTCTTCATAATCTCATCTGTTTCATAATCTCATCTGTTTCATAAAATTACTTTTAAACATAAAAGCTTTACTAGGAGTCGTTTTGTGGGGTTTTCGAGGTACAACAATCTCCTTGCCATCTTTTTTATAGATGTTGACATTGAAGCACATTAGTCCCTTGTGAGTGAAGGTCACAAACTCGTCTGCTCCCAAAGCATTGTCCCTCACAAACTGGTTCCATCCGGACTTCTCCATGTAGTAGAACCTTGGGTTCTTGGAGATGTCTACTTCCCATGAGCTTCCCCACTGTGCTCTTATCACCGCCTTGTTGGACAAGTCTTCCTTTGAGACATTCTTCATGAACTCGTAAGGAAGCGCTCTCTGGTTTCGACATTGCAATGAAAAGAATGTGAAAACAATTAAAATTTCTTGTCAAATTGCATCAAAGAAGGCTGAAGTTTTAACCTTTAACCTAGACTCATAAAATTGGTCTTATAACGAACAGAACAAGAAACTGAGATCCAAAGAATTGAGCATGAATATACATACAAAGAAGCAACACTAACTTGAAACCAAGACTGAATCTTTAACTTGAAACCCACTAAACAAACAAAAGAAAGACTCTGCTTTTGAAACAGAGTTATCAAGAAAATGACAAAGCTAAGTACAAGAAAAGGTTTAGATCAAAGTTACCATGGATTCAGAGGATAAATCTGCACTCTGGAATATCTTGAAGAAGCTCAAGTTCTTTGCCTCTTCTTTGACCCGATCAAAACCACGATTCAACCCCATCTCGCTCTCTCTCTCTCTCTCCTTCAACACTTCTTCTTCTATCTAAAAACAAAACCTCTTCACTTTCTCTCTCTTTTTCGCAGTTTCTGTGGCTCTCTCTGGTATTGCAAGTGAGAAAAGTATGTCTCGTACTAGTTTTTCAATTTCAAAGTGTTTTACCTTTTTCATCATAATTGTAGTCAAACATAAAAGACACAAAGCTGTCAAAAAAACTGACTTCACAGACACGCAAAATCAAATGCTAGTTTTGGTATCTGAGAATCCCTGATGTCGCAGAAGGACACACTTCAGACTTACCGTTCGTATGTTTTGATACAATTAAATCACACTAATATTTAATATTATTTTTTCTTTTTTGTAATACATTTGAACCGGAGTATATATTCAGTAACTTGTTTTTTTTTGAACATATTCAGTAACTTGTTAACATTTATAATTTTCAGGGCAGTCAAAGTAGATAACTTTTTCTCTAGAAACAGAAAAGTAAAACCTATGGTACAAAGATGAGATCACCTTCTGGATCACACCCACACACCAAAGTAATGTGTTTCTGTAATACGTAAAGAAAACATACACATATATACACCCAACCGCACATACATGCATATATGTTAACACTTCTTACGCTGTTAAACATGTTCTTTTTGTCAAAACCGTGAAATTACATTTGCTCGTATCAAAATCATGTCCACCAAAAACATATGATTACATTTTCTTGACGTAACATTATGTTTTCACATTAAACTCAGAAAATGACTTTGTGTCAAAATCGTGAAATTATGTCTTTCTTTCAATTTAAAATTTTTCCTTCAAAATCGTAAAATTATTGGTTCTCTTCAAATGCGTAAAATTGTATTTTTTTAACTAACCATAGAATCATTTTTTGTCAATTTTTTTTTTGTTTTACTTCAAAATTAGCTGGTACTTACTCTAATTGGACCGCTTTTAAAATTGGACGAGTACATAATAACCCATCCACAATGAATTGGATTGGTCATGCGCATACACGGACAGAGACAAATTATAGTTTGCAATGTAATTTCGGAATTGTAATTCATCTATATTGGATAGAACCAAAACCCTTAGAGAATGTGCAGTATTGTGCAATGTGCATTCCATAACGATACAATAATAATGTATGTATTCGCCCATGCACACGAATGTGAATACCATTACGATACAATAATATATTGTATGTTTTGGAACCTTACAAAAACTCCCCTTCCAGTCTTATGGATAAACTAAAACCCTTGCAAAGAGCTTCCATAATATCTCATGGCATCAACCGATCTACATGTATTGTTTTTGTCCTTCTCTTTAACATGATAGAAACATTTTAGTCCTCCTTCAATTGATGAGATTTTGAAATTAGGAAATAGACAAAATGTGTCATAATACCACACATGCTATAAACGCATAACACTATGAATTAATTTGAGTAATATACTAATATCTAGAACAATTCCAACATTTTGGTTTAATATTACTCTTGAGACAAGTAAAATATAGCAATTATATTAATGAATTTCTTTTGGCATCTATATTGGTAGTCTTCACGAAGATCATATGTGAACGCTAATCATACATTCATGAAAACACAAAAGCGTGTACTTATTATAAGATTCATTTATTGGTAGGTGGACCATATAAGAAAATATTAATTTTGACACAGAGTTGAGTAAAATAAATCTAAATCACAATCCCTCTCTCAGTAACATAAAGAGTCAATAAACTTATCAAATATCATTATCAAATGAATTCGTCTAAACAAACAAGCACAAAAGAACAAAAAGTAACAAAGCATAATTAAGAAAATGAATTTGGGCTAGTTACGGAGTTGAAACCGGCCCATTTAAAAAATGACTGACCCGAATAGTATAAAGCGTACGAGCTGGGGGTGTACCCTGAGGATGAGCTGTATTTTTCTTTTTTAATCAAAGAGGATGAGCTGTATATAAAGCTTGTCTCGGTCACTCTCACTTGTCTCCAAACCCTCACAGATTCCCTCGAAAGACTCTTCGTCCTAATAGCAACCAAAGACATGGCTTCCGCCTGTGTTAAAAACGCTGGTGTTTCTCCAGCGGGGTACTCTTTGTACGGACGAATGTCTTTGAGGCGAGAAGAAAGACGCTCTGAACCAGTGGTAAATTTTGAGTTTTGTCCCGAAGATCCGGTCACAATGCTCTCCGCTGCCGACGAGCTCTTCTCCGACGGAAAGCTCTTACCTCTGAAGTTCTCCGGTCCAGAGATGAGGCAGCCGCCGCCGCAGCAGACTTCCACTGCTGCTCCTGAACTGCCCGAGGTTCACCGGAGGCTAGAGATGGAGATCTCAGACCTCTTCTCCCCGAAAGCTCCACGTTGCACGACCAGATGGCGAGAGATTTTAGGCCTCAAGAAGCTTGCTAACGCCAAGTCACATGAATCTTCTTCCTCCAAAACGTCGTCGTTTAAGCAACTTCTTCAACGTGGATCTAAATCCTCAGATGCTACTCCTTTGTTGTTGGTGAAGGAATCAGATATCTCATCTTCACGTCTCTCTCTATCATCCTCCTCCTCTTCCTCTGGCCACGAGATCGATGAGCTTCTTCCAAGACTCTCCCTAGACAAGCCCACTCCGAATCCATTTGCTCCCTCTCGGACCAACAGATTAGTCTCCAACCAAAGGCGTCCCTCTAATATTCCGACCTCAGTGGACGTGACAGCAGATAGTCCGAGGCTTAACGCATCTGGTAAAATAGTGTTTCACGGACTTGAAAGAAGCTCGAGCAGTCCAGGTAGCTTCACCGGCGGGCCGAGGCTGAAGCAGCACCATGGAATGCCGAGATCCTACTCTGCTAATGTCAGAGTCGCGCCTGTTCTCAATGTTCCCGTTTCTTCACTCAAATCAGGCCTTTTCTTAGGCCACATGTTCTCTTCTTCGTCTCCTGGGAACAACAACAAGTCGATGTTACAGAGTAACGGTAAAAACCGGGCTAATCGAACCAGGCTTGAACCGAAATGCGAGCTGAATAAGTAAAACCGGTGAGGGGAGGGGGGGGGATCTTATGATTTTTGTTTTTAACGGTGTTGTAGTGTAAACTGATGTTTTATTTGAGGGCAGAAGATGTAATTACAGTTTAACTAATATCTTTCTCTGGTTATCATCGTATCGCATTAGTCACGTTCTAACTTCTGTAATCTCATTGAATGAGTTTGTTGGTTATTACACAATTTTTTAAAAAATCAAACAGTAATCAAATATACTAGTACTACTCTGTTGGAATGGAAATATAAAGTTGAAACTAAAGTGATTTTGTTAAGTACTTGGTTAAGGGAGAAGTTTCTGAAAAAAGGCTGATGCTAAAATTACCTTTTGTGTTTCCTTTCTCCCTCCCTCAATAATGTGTGTTTGCATGTCACTGTCAGTGGAGATCCTTATTGCAAATCTCCCTCACTTATTCAACATTCTCAACTTGAATATGTATATTGAAAAGGAATTAAACAACATAATAATAAGCTCAATTTTTAAAGAAACAAGTACAATAGTTTAAGGAGAAAAAAAAAACATAAAAGCAGCTTTTGATTTGGGTTAGAAGGATGTGGAGAGGAAGTACTAATTGGAAGTGCATGTGTAGTTAGTAGAGTATAGAGCATAGCCTGATAAGTTGGTCGGCGGACCAAATCGAGAGAATCGATCACCATTAGACTTTTTAATCACTTTTTGCATTGTTCAAAAAAGTGACAGCCTAGCTAATCAGATTATTTTAAAGGATGCTAAGCATTTAGGGATTGGTTACTCTGTCAACAAACTATTGTACAAGAAAAATGAAATTTAGTTGAAGCCTCAGTAATAATAACATATGCTTATTAAATCTGTTGTCTAGGTAAATGTTTAATATAATCTACGTTTTGGAGTTTTGAAGAGACTGAAGAGGCAATTAACGTATAAAATAAGTATATAAGATTAATCAAGGGACAGATTTTGGATCACTGTTGAGGGTTAAAGCATGAAGAGAGCTGTCATTCTAACGTAGTAGCTAGCTTCAGACAGTAAGTAAATCAAATTCGTTCCGTATTGTTGTTATTATTATTATTTTCGATAACAATAAAAAAACTATATAAAGTTGTTCGTGATTCTTGAACATCATTTCTTAAATCCCAGCCGTTGGATTCTCATTTCCCAATCGCCACAACATGACGACAAGAACACATGCAAATACATATTTGTGTATTCATAAAGCACAATTACATCCTAAAGAAAATATTTTTCAAAAGGAAAAAAGTTTGCTAGCTACACGAAGTATTGGCTAATACGGTGGTAACCATCCCAGGTTTCAGAATGTGTCGAGAACTACACGAAGTTTATTTAAATACATGCCACATATACGAACTTACTAATTATATGGTGCCAACATCACGACCGAGTTTATTTGATTCTAATCAAAGGTTTTGGGGCCAAACTGTAATTAACTAAAAAATCAAGTTAAAACAAAAAACAAAATAAACCGAACGAACCAAGAACAAATCGTTGGTTTTGTGCTGGTTATCTCTAATTGTTTCTCTCGGTTTTGTGCTTCGTTTAGTAAGAGAAAAAGAGGAAGTCCGAGAGACAGAGAAACAAAAAACAGAGATCACAAAGAAATCGAGAGAGAAAGTCGGAGTGAGAGACCTTGAGAGATTAAGAGATCGAGATTGAAAGAAAGATGAGAGAACAAGCCTTTCCCTTACGATTATGATTACTTCCTCCTCCCAATTCCATCTCTCTCTCTCTCTCTCTCTCTCTCTCTCTCTCTCTCTCACACTCTCTCCCTCTTTCTCTGTTTCTTTGTATGAAAACGAAATTATGAACCCTTGATTTCGAATTGGGGGAAGAATATGGGTCTTTTCGAGTTCACTAACCAGCACAAAACCGACGATTTGTTCTTGGTTCGTTCGGTTTATTTTGTTTTTTGTTTTAACTTGATTTTTTAATTAATTACAGTTTGTCCCCAAAACCTTTGATTAGAATCAATTAAACTCGACCGTGATGTTGGCACCATATAATTATTAAGTTCGTATATGTGGCATGTATTTAAATAAACTTCGTGTAGTTCTCGACACATTCTGAAACCTGGGATGGTTACTACCATATTAGCCAATACTTCGTGTAGCTGGCAAACTTTTTTCCTTTTCAAAAAGTTGTGAGTGTTGAATTATCATATCAAGCACGGGCAACCACTTCATTAAGTCATGCTTTAAGCGAGAAGTAGCCATTATTAGGTCAATAATAGGACCTGCTAAGTCTAATACTGCTATCACATAATGGTCAATAATAGGACCTGCTAAGTCTAATACTGCTATCACTTTATAAACGACACAAAATTATGCCTGTAAATTTACTACATGCTTGAAATAAACAAACCATCTAATGCAAAATGTCTGGTGGGTCTTCTTACTTTTTGAATGCCAAAAAAGAAAATCAAATCAATATAGATTTTTTTTTTTTGGGTCAACAATGAATATAGATCTGAAAACTGAAATCAATGCAAATTTTCTAATGGGTCTTCTTTTCTTCTAGTCTTTTGTCTCGCTACAGCAAATACTAAATCCAAATTGAATCACATTCAAATAGCTAGTCAAATACAGTGTCCTAAAATCATTAAATATTATACATTATGTGAAGTAGACATCATATAACGAATCATTTATAAACTTAAAAGATAAATAACTAAATGTAAAAATGAATGAGAGAACGTGATGTTTCGCAGTGTTGTGCCCTCTGTAAAGATTCTCTACCTCCCAATTGATTCTCACTCTGCCCTTTTTGCATGTCTTTTTTTCTCCTCTTCCTAATATACAATGTGACGACAAAATGGCTTATGTACAAAAGGCCGACAAAGAAGAAAGGATTAGTTATAATTAATCGTTTTTCTAAAGAATATTAATCCATGAAACGGCGATTAAAGTAGCTTATAGACTTTAGAGCATCCACACCAATGAACTCCCCTTGGGGTTCATCTTTTCTTTTTTTTTATTATTAAATTTTTTTGTTTTTCTTTTTTGCTTTTTTTAAAAAAAAAAAAAAAAAAAAACAGATAGACCAATCGCGGGCCGCCACGTGTCGTGTGGCCCGCGCTACAGTAATGAACCTCATGAGAGAGGGGATCACTAGAGAGAGTTTTAGGAGAGAGGGGATTATAAAGTTTTATTATTTTAATAGTTTTTTTGTGTTGAAAAATGTGTGAACCCCCATCTAAACCTTTGATAGGGGTGCTCTTATAGCTAATTATAACCATCTTACCCTTAGACGTCATTCCTTTTCTTTTCTTGATCTTGTTTTCTTTTACAAAACGACAAAGCCATTAAAAAAATATCCAATCTAAATGCTATACTCATGCTGAGTTTCCTTATATCTACTAGACTTAACACGTAGCAGCTATATACAACTCAAAACCCATATTTTCTGATTTGTCTTTTGTAAATAAACTTTTTTTTTGTGTGATTGACCTATTTGGGATGCGGAACATAGCGACTAGTTGGAGAGAAGAAAGGACAACTTGAGCTGGGTTCTTAGCTGTTTGGTACATATAGAGCCAGCTGCAACACCGAATAGTAATAATCGAAAGGTAATAATAAAAGATGTAACAAAGAAGACTAACAAACAAAATTTGAAAAGTGTGTCTTCTAGGTGAAATGGTGAATATATATAGTGTATAATAATTGTTTATATATAGGTGAAATGGTGAATATATGTATGTTTTGGTGTAACAAGTTGCAATGATAGAGCTTATATTGGAAGTTTATTGACCGATGTGTAAAAAAGACCTGCAGGCAATTGTCTTGTCCTCTTCTTATCTTCCTCTGTACATCTAAGTACTTTCTTGTTTTTGTTGCTCTTTCACTTTTGTCTCTCTCTCTCATTTATTATTCCTTTTAAATTTTGTACAATGATATTGAATTCAAAGTATTTTCTTCGTTACCTAAGAAATGGAACATCTAAATATTTTTGGGTTGCTTTTATTGTTTTTTTTGTCTCTGGTATATTTGGCTTTTCATGGCGTTTTAGGCGTGTACGAAACACAAATGTCTTCTTTACCGTTCTGAGTAAAAAATGGCTTTATTTCCATTTCCGTATATAACTTTTTTTAAAAATACAGGCATTGAAAAAAAAACCAGGCATTGATTGATCCACGTACGATTACGTGGACAATTTTTTGAAGCAAGGCTCATAAATAGTAGAGTAGCGACTCGTGAGTCCATTATAGGCCCACTATCAAAACTTTTTTCTTTTACTACAAACTAAACCGAATGGAAAAGGAGGAATGATTCCAACTTTGAATCGCAGACCAGAGAGTCCGGTTGGTTCGAGACAAGATTGCGATGACAAAGCTTGAGACTTTCTATCGTGACCTGTGCTATACCACAAGTTAATAGCCTCTGCTGCGCAGCATTTCCACCGGTAGCAAAGTAAGGTTCTTTCATGACCTTGTGCCAAATATATAAACCAGTAATCATATTACTTTAAGTATACTTAAGAGACTGAGTGTCGTGCAAGAAATCTTCTTGTAAGGATATGATAAACTCTCATAGTTTGTAGCTCTTCATTGCCTTCAAGTCATTATTTTGTGAGACTCATGACTTAAACAATTCGCACCACCAAAAAAGTAAAAACGCACTTGTGCACCATGAACCAATATATATATAAAATTATCGCCAGGGAAGCAGTCTAGGTGGTAATAAAGACAACTGAATGACAAAAAAGAGAAGCTAGCAATATCACGCTGAATAAGATTTGAGTCATCAGAAAACACAGTTGACCTAAATCCCTGAAACCAAAGAGCTAGCTAGCTGAAGAGCTTATTTAACTAATACCAGTTTTCCATCATTCACATGTTTCTCAACGCTACCAAGAGGCAATATATTCAGCTTAGTTCGTGGTTCCACGACTCCAGAAGGGCCAGTTGGTTGCACTACATGTCCATTATGAAGCTGATTTTAGCTGTAAGTTGATTTATTTTAAACAAATCTCAAAAACATAAATAAATAAATTTATTAACACCAATCATATATGTTCATAAAAATGAAGAAATAGCAATCCACACACAAAACAAATGAAACAAATGATTTACAAAGAAAACTTGCAGAATTCAAAAGACAAAAGAGATCGGTAGTCTAGAAGACACAATCCAAAACACAACAGCAGCACATTGCAGCCAAACTGCAAAGAGGAAGCAAAAAAACAATCAAACAATATATTCATCAGTGACTCAAAAGAATAATGACAATAATATATGCAAGAAGAAAGACAACATTTTATAAAAATGATATGGTTTGGTGAAAAAGGATATTAAAAAAAAATAAAAACGAAAACTTACCATCCACGTAAAAATCCACCGCTGCCTTTGTTCTGCGTCTGATGCTGCACAATTTGGGGAGAGTCACTCATCATAACCGGGTAACCCATCGGTGGTGGCGCCGTCACGTACGGTTTCTCTCTCAATGTCTGCTTCATTTCTGCATTATTTTATAAGAAAACAATTGATTGATATATAATTAACATATGTCAACAACAATTGTATATATTATTGTAACTTGTAAGAATTCTAACTTACCGTTTTGCTGATAATACTGCTGAGCCATTTAGGTATGTATGTATGAGTTTTGAGAGCTGAAGAGAATACTGTTCTTGGAATATTATAGATCTTTTTATAAATCTTCAAAGTCTCTCTATCAGTTTATATAGATTTTTTTTGGTGTTACATGTTGCTTCTCGGGTAAGACATTAACTAGATGGTGGGTCGTTGGTTCTCTTCTTCGAAACTTCCCAATTCACACCGACAATTAATTTACCAACGACGACGGAAACGCGTTTCAAAATAAAACGACGACACATACTTTGACATTTGGTCATCTTCGAAGTTTCCCGGTCAACGAACGTTTTCTCCTAGGAATATTTTGTTGATAAAGTTTTTTTTTTTTTTTTTTTTTAATTTATAAACCCAAAGAACGGGAATTCAAGTTTCGGTTACAAGTTTGGTTTGAGCAAAACAGTCTAAATCAACTCCAAACCTAACTAGTTTCGCTCAACCACCACACCGGCGCGTTCCGCTAGACAGCTTCAAGAATCTTAAACTATCAATTCCCGTTCTCAACCGATAATGGTAACCACGAGCGGGTGGCGTTCACCTCGTTTCCTCGGTTGCCGGAACATCCGTACCATCATCAGAGTAGCTGGTTCTTGATAAACTCTCCCAAACTTTTCGCCTCCACTGACGTTAAGCTCTAGAAGCCGATAAGAGATCAGGAAAAAGAAAGCATACCTAAGAGCAGCTTCCAAACCTAACCCGATGGACACTGACTAAAAGTGGCTGAGAGAGAGGCAGCAAGGAAACGTTATCATCAGTACCTGCAATAAGAAGAGAACAGCCTACGAGGAAGCTCAAGTGAACCACCATGTACTGGGATGGCTGAGAACTCAAGAAGGTCTCCACATCGAAACGAAATCTGATAGACCCCATCAACCCGCATCGAATCCCTACTCCAGAGACACAGAACATGCCTCGGTCTTACTGCGCACAGTCGCTGAAACCTCGTTGGAGAGACGAAAATCAACAGACTATGCGGAACTGAGAAAGCTCTAAACTTGAAGAACAGAGCATGACCCTGCAATGGCGATGACGCTGATAAAGTTAGTCCTGTAAGAGGTGTGCTTCTTTGATTAGAAGAGCATTATTCATCATGCAATTTCAAGATTATACGTTAGACATTTGCAAAACAGAAACAACCAAAATGTATTTCCGAACCTATAGTTTCAAGACGGGATATAATATGCTCTTCGACATATACAGATGAGATAAACAATGCTATTAAGAAAAAATGAAATTTTTTCGCGTAGATGTACAAAAAACATTGAATAGTTGAAAATTGTTAAACAATGCCATTAAGAAAAATTGAAATTTTAGGCAAATATGTACAAAAACAACATTGAATAGTTGAACATAATTTCAACAATATTTTCATCCACGACGACCATTTAAGGGACCCTTTTGAAAGAAAAAAAGAAGAAGACATAAGAAGGTTTTAATTGTGTTGAACTTCAACACCGCAATAACAAAACCACATCTTCTCTTCCCCTGCAAAGTGTCAACCTAATGGTTTGGTTTAGAAACTAACATTTCATGCTTGCAAAGCATAAGAGCAAATAAGAGCGTTATAATGAAACAGGATAATAAGAGAGTGCAAAGAGGAAAATATTTACGAACACATTGATGAACGAGCTTTTAACTAAAAAGTAAAAACATTCAAAGGGATGGCCAGAGATAAAGTCATATCAATCCATCATAAAACAACAGTAAACAAAAATACGGTAGAGATAGAAAAAAAAGGTGACTAGAGTGAGATAAAGAGAGGGGGTCTTGTGCTTACAGCTTGTCTTCGAAATCAGACAATGGATTCATCTGTTCTTTCATACCATTCCTCTTCCTGATGCCAAACGACATCATCTCCCAATGATCACACACCTCAAACCAGATTCCTCTCATATTCTCGTCACACATAGGACCTTCCTTGGACGCCCAGCAACAACTGAATCCTTGATTTCATTCAGGTACTGAACTCCCTTTGGTTTGCAAGTTTTCTTTCACTCAAATCGTCTTATGTTTTGCTTACTCTTGGTTATAACGTAATGTCTTCATATTTTCGGTACATAGAGCAATGTTTCTAAGTGCTTTTGCTTTTTAAAAAGACAAACTCTTGGCAAAACAAGAACAGATCATCATAATTTTTTCATAACAGACCAACAATAAGCGTTTCAGAAATTGTACTACAGCCTTTTAAGAATCGAATGGAAAGCTTCCTTTTTTTTTGGTATTATTATTAATACCTAGCTAGCTTCAAGAGTTGAAGCTCTGTGCTGAAGCCTTCTTGAGCTCAATAGCTCGTTTATAAGGCGGTGCGATCGGAGGCTGAATCGGGTCCAGACTCCGGTATGACGATCCATCTGCCTCTTTTGGGAGTGGGTACGACCGGTCCGAGTCATAACCGCTTAAGTCACCACATGCCAAGAATGGAATATAAACTTTGTTGGGTCCTTCTAGCCAACCACTGCTGCAATCTGCAGAGTACAAGATGTAATGTAACAGTAAAAATGTATTCCTGTCTTGCCCAAAAAGTTAAGTTCACATGATGGGAGCACTTTAGGCGAGAGTTTTGTTGAGAAAGAGTCATTTGAAAGTGTACTACTCAAGACTGCCCAAGTTTGCTTCTGATATTGGAGATGAAGTAAAGAGAGTTTTTACCGAGATCGCTTCCACCTGATGGGCTTCCGACTTTCTCCAAGAGACGATGCAGATCTCTCGGGTTAAATCCTTCTGGCGGGGAGTAATTTTCGCAGACCGCAAAAGCCTCTATTTAAAAACAAAGTAGAGAAATGCAATCAGAATCTCTTAAAAAAAAAGGCAACATTATACATCTTTGATGATTGACGTGTAGGTGCATATTTGCACAAATGAAAGTTTATACTCGTATACCTATACTAGAATTGCGACTGCTTTTAGGTTTCGCAAAAGTTACACTTGGGAAAAACAACTTCAGCTACACATGGATTCAAATAAACAAATATATCAGTAAAAGAACCAGTTAGTTAATTTCTTAAGAACAAATTAATCTAAAAACTTACCTGACAGTACAAGAGACTTGTATCTTTTCCACGGAATATCTTTGCAATAAATTTGCCACCTTCTTTAAGAATATGTGTTACAATCGTTAAGCCCTAAAGAAGAAAAAAAGATTTGATTATTGTTTGTTATTATCTATAAAAAACATGCTTCGGGTTTATGCTAAGTTTTTGTTGAAAAATGACATGCCGATTCTTGTAAACAGAAAGCAAAGCAACTTACCGCTAATATGAGTTGGGACTGGACAAATTCATCCATGTCATGCAAACCAGTAACTGCGAACCAAATTGTGGAATTGTGTTATTTGGATAGCATGTGGTAAAAAAATGAAAAGTGAAAAGGACTATAACTAGTGGTTTACCATCTGGAGCACCATCACAGACAACCAGGTCAGCCTTGCAACCGTCAAAATGTCGTATGACCTTCAGAATTAAAAACCCGGAAAAAGGTAAGCCATAGAAACAAACAAAAACTCCAAGCATAACAGATGAGAAATAAAGATATGCGGATAAATAATAGATATGATGAGTCAAGAAAAATTCACCACTTCGGCAGTCCGGGCATTAGTTATGTCTCCTTGAACCTGGATTACACCTTCAATTGGAGCCATAGGCTGCAAATCTATGGCCACTATAAGAGGAAGATCTTCTTCTCTGCAAAGTGATTCAGCAGTTTGACATTCTCAACAAGTGTGAATTACTAAACGAGCACAGTTAAGAAATTAAAGAAAAACTAAGTTCAAGTGTGATAATTATGTGACAATTTTACACAATGTAATAACTTACTTTGACTCAGCCGAATACTTTGCAGGAAGATACAGTTGCCGACTCAGAACCTACAAAGAGGACGCCGATAAGATTTAGAACATGTTTCCCTTTAATGTATCCACCGCAAAGCGAGGAATTAGACATGAATTCGAGATCATCCCTTGCCCTCCCAAGTTTATTTTCCCAATACCTATCACCTCCTCTATGTAACTCCTCCAATATTACTCTAATCGTACTAAGTAGTCAGTTAGCTAACTACGATCCCAACTCAAGTATAATCATATACCCTGAGTATCTAAAAAGAATAGCTCTAGACATTCTGAATAGTTCTTCTACGCAGAAAGATGGGCGGTAAGAGATAACACAGTCGATTGACATTTATGCCCCAATTTGAATAAAATAGTAAAAATCACCATACTTGACTCCAGCTACCAGGTGCAGCACATAAATCTACAACCCTCTTTACTCCTGTATTAATATTAAAAAGAGAAATAAGTCATCGTTAAATAATTGGTATATATTTATTACATTTTCAGCTGCAAAATCTTGGCTGCACTCATGCTATAAATATTTTTAAGACAAAGGACTTTTGATGTGTGACAAAAAATATTCACAGAGATGTGATGGTTAAAAAAAGGATTTACGAGAGAAGACCTTGAAAAATGTTGAATTCCTCATCAATCTGAAGAAGCTTAAAGGCACTTCTGGCACGCCATCCTTCTTCTTTCGCTTTCCGATAGTAAATATCCTACCAACACAACTGGTTAACGCAATACCAGAAATAACGAGTCATACTCAAAATAAAAATGTAAACTTATACAGTACGCTAATAAAAATATGAATCAAAAGGCATACCCTTTTATCCCGAGAAGCTTTTCCCATGTCTTTGTAAAGAAGAAAGGCTTACGGCTATGAACACAAAAAATAAATTCAGACAAGATGGATGTCTAAGAGGCATTCTATCGAACACAATAAGGGCACAACGAAATCGCCAGATTTAATCAAGGAAACCCGCTAAAACCAACGAACGAACTAAAGCAGTTATAGCTAATATGAACCAATAGTTTAGCATAAAATCAGAACTGCAACGAACTAAAGCAGTTATGAACCAATAGCTTAGCAGCATATCAGTATTTCAAGCTCGAGCAAAGTAAATCAGACCAAACAAAATTGGTATGCTAATCAAAACTGAAGAGAGTAGCTCATCTAAACATCAAAGAGAACAACACAGACAAACCTAAGCAATGAAATAGCGAAGGAATATCTTCGTACGTCGTAAAGGAAAGCGACTGAAGAGGAAGAGACAGGGAGCGCCGGCGGAATCGTTTTAGAGCTATAGTAGTCGCTCTTCCTTTGTGGGCTTGTATGGGCCACCAAGTTTCGGCCCATTTAACTTAATTCGACTTAATTCATCCCAAGCTCACTCTTTCTTGTGTGTGTTTTCCCCGCAATCCCATAAGCATCTAGTATGATATTTATCCAAATATTTATTCAAGCTTGGCTAATTTTGCTTTCATCTTAACTTGGATTATCTTTATTTTTTAGAAAAGAAAAGGGAGCATATATCTCAATGAATATATTATTACAAATCCGCACAAAAAGAATTGGTCATGAGAAGAATAAAAGAGTCGATATCATATTCAAAGTTGTGTATGCAGGTTTGGTGTTGGTTATCATCATATAGAATATTTATATCAGCGCCCGCTTGTGAGAAGTCCCTTAAACGATATGTAAAGATCATTGTTTCCTGTCCCGAATATCTCCTCCGCTTTCCTCAACGTTTCCTAAGACAAGAATGGAAGATGATAATATGATTTTCTTTTGGATTCAAATGACACACACACACTTGTCATGTTAACTATTATTACCTCACGGCTCTGCTTCCGTGCGTTTAGTTCCTTGATGTTAGCCAGGAATGCACTGAACTGCTCGTAAGACAACCGACTCCTGCAAAAACCCCTCTGCTTACTCTAGCTACCTCTACCAATAGTTTTATTTCGGAAATATATATGTATATAATCTAACATACCTGGCTTGTCTAAAGAACTCTTTCCCATCAATCCGCGCGTGGCGAGCTGTATAATTTAACACAATGATCCTTGGGAGATTATATATATATAGATACCACAAAATCACATGTTTAAATAAATGGAGAGGCGTCAAGTTGTAAAACCTGAAGTAGAATGTGAGCGAGGAGGAGAGTTTGGTACTGAAGATTGCTGGCTTGATGAAGACCACATGCGTATATCATACTGTGAAGACGTTGGAGATGCAGCTCCAGAGAATAGCTTTGGGGATGAAGCAGAAGAGTAGCTTCTCGGAGAACCACCAGCCGATAAGATCTTTGGAGTTAAACCGGGCGGAGTCAAAGAGGTTCTCTGCCGTAAACCTGTTTCATATTTTATACAAACATCAGAAGAGACACTGTTAGATATGTGTTGATGGATAGACACAATGTTGTTGTAAATTCATCCATCCATCCATACATCATTTACCTTGGTTGTTGTTGGAGTAAGAATCGTATGTGGATAAGCCGCCATTTGAATTATCATCTACAGAGCATATAACATGAGAAGAATCGTTACATGTAGAGACACGATACCTCCTAAAGAAAACAAAACAAAACAAAAAGAGCTATAGCGTGAATGTGAACAACAAGTTTAGAATACCTTTGTCTCGAGCAACCTGTCTGACGTCATTGCTGTCTGTTTGCTGTAACAAACAAAAAGGATATGTAAGATGAGAGATTTTGGTAGATATATACAAACAAAAAAAAAAGAAAAAAGAAAGGATTGCTGAGCATACAGATGGACTGTCATCACTCAAAGACTGCATCAATTGTCTCTTAAATGCTTCCAGCTACAAAATTAAAAAAAAAGGAATAGTAAAAAAGACTTGAGATCATCCGTAACAGATTGTACAAAAGATTCTAGGAGGAGGAAAGGGGCAAACACCTTTACAAGATCACGACCAAGTTTCTTTGCAGTGATCGCCAGTGAATCTCTCTCTTCTCTTAGTTTCATCTTCACAATTTAAAAAAAAAAACATCATTACCAAATTAAACAATATCTCCTCAAAATTCTCTTCAAGTCAAAAAAGTCAAACTACTGAAATGACTTGTTTTTACATTTTCGTTGAGGGCATTCTTCAAAGAAGAGTCAGCCTCATGGTAGAGTCTCTCCAAGGAAGATGCTCTTCCCTCGAGCTCGTAGACAACCTTATCCTTCTCACGAAGCTTCTGCGTCAGGACGGAGACTTGGGAGTCGAGATTGGAGACCCTGGAAGCGATCGCCATTGAAGTGATCTTCCTCGCGAGATCCAGTTGTTCATAAGGGTCCGTTGGGATCACCGCTAGTATCTCGTCCGAGAGACTGAAGTCTGGTCCGCCGCCACTTTGCGACATCTTCACCGGAGAAGCAGGTGGGTCTGACTCTGATCCCTAAGCACTTTTTTTCTATTATTATTTTGTTTTTATTTGGAGAGAGAGAGAGAGACAAAAGACCAGCGCTTTTTTCCTATATTGACAACTTTCATGTTTTAGACCCCGTAGCTATTTTATTATTTATTAAAAAGACCTCAACTTCTGTTATTTTGACATTTATAACCACCTCTTACAACTTTCATCTGTTTTAGACCACTTTGCTATTTTTTCTTTATGTAAAAGGCCTCAACTTCTGTTATTTGTCATTGAAAACCCTTCCTTTCAAAATCTTTTCAAAATGAAACAAGATGAAGTAATGCCCAAACAAATAGGGAAAATTTATCTGGTCTTAACTCAATTGTACACAAAAACAGCTATGAACAAGGGGTTTAAGGTACAACAAACATACACAAAATGTAGTATTAATCTTTTTTATATGAATACCAAAACCTGTTTTCTCATTGTTCTTCAAAAAAGTAACGATTCCCTCTTGTACTTTAGTATGATCAGTCTGCGTAGGGCTGTGAGTCCATGCACAAATGCACCAACTTTCTCTGGTATTGCTGAAAGTATTCGCAAACCGCTGCTACTTCTTCCTTCTCTGGTTCTAGACCTGGTAAATCCGTCATTACTGTGCCTTCCCCAGAACCATTTTCAGGCTCTTCCTCTTGGCTTGATAGCTCAGTTACAATTTCTGAATGAATCTCATTACAGGCAAGCACAAACATGGCTACTGTGTCGGGCTGTTGCACCTCCTTGAGAGCTGCAAGTGCCTCTTGCAGGGAACCAGCAGCCACATATAATATAAGTGCCCTGGCATCCATATAAACGTATTTTATTTTCTCATAAACGTGATTTCTTAAGAGGAAACTATTTTACTTTTAATTTAAACAGTATTAAGAAGGTGATACGGTACCTCCACACATTGTGCTCCGCGTGGAGAACATGATCAGCCCACCTCTGCAATACCCTGAGAGTAGAGAGAGAGAATTAATAGTTAAAGCAAGAAACACGAGATCACAATAATTACCAACACCAATTCTGGGACCAGATTCGAGGGAGAATGAAACTGGAAAAGAAATTACCTGGCATAATCTGATCCTTCTAAATGTGTGGCAGCCAAGGTAGCAGCATCGGTCCATCGCCCAGAATCTTGTAGCTGAATATTATAAATGTCCAATATATTTAATGTGTTTCCCATTGTTACTAAACCAAAGCTAAAACACTCCCTAATAATTGGTAAGATGATAATCCTAGTCAAAGCATAGTTCAGAAGAATATACAATATATCTCGTATTACAAAGGAAACAACGAAGCTAACCTGTGAACAAGCTTCTTGATGTCTTCCAACCGCGCATAGTAGATGAGTGCCAGTGAGCGAATTGTCCGTCCTTACCATGTTGGCTGCAACAACCTGAATATGTGTGCAACAAAAGTGATCAACGGGTCCTTCTTTTAGAAAACAAAAGAGTATCAAACATACCTTCAGTGCAAGGTCGAGAAGAGATTTAGACACAGCTGAAGAGAGTGCAACGGCTCGGAGAGCATTTGGATAGAAGTATGGGGAATCTGGAGAAGAAGTAAGAAGCAAACTAACAGCAGCTTCCAAATTTCCAACTGATATCAGCCTGATCAGAAAGAAATTCACTTGTCACCGCAAGATCTAAAGCGTGTAAACTCAGAATCAAAAAAACTAAAACCTAAAAACCTCAAATTGTAAGTTTCTTGTCTAGTTTTTAAGGACAAACTTTATGACTATAATTAAAGAAGTTAATTGATGTTTAAAAAGTCTGAAGCATGACTCGTCCAGCTATATTGCACAAACATCGTGAGACCCAGATATTTTTCGAACTTACAAATTGCTCTGTTTCTCGAATACCAGTTGCCACTAGTCTATGATAGCAAAATAACCATGCATGGTATCTAAACATATGATCTCTAGTCTTCTTTCTCTTTTTGAACACACGAATACACATAAAAGAATACGAAGAATATATTTCATGTGAAAAGTTGCATGTTAAGTATCGATGGAGGTCGACACAATTTCTCTCAGCTTAAAATTCTAAACTCCACTAGAAAGAGACTTCTAAAATATATAGTTTCCAGTTCACACAGGAGCTACTACTATAAAAAGCAAACCAAAATTCCGGGTGATAAAATGAAAAGATGAACAAAAAACGAGCTAAAGGGGAAAAACTAACTCGTGTACTTGTTTTTGAATGCAATCTTCCCCCTCCAATTTTTCATGCCAAGGAAGACGTTCATTGGCACGTGTCCATAATTCTTCTCGCTCAAACGCCATTAATCTAAGTGAACCATCGCACTGTTCATCAAAATGGGTGATATAAGTTTACCAACACACATTACAAACGAATATAATGATCTAAGCAAAAGAACTCCATTTGCCAAATAAAATCTCGAAACTGACCATAGAATCTATCTTCCTGGCTTCAGGTGTCGACACACCAGTAGATGATATTTTACTCGGCATTGATGCTTCATCAACTCCTGAGGCCGAAGCAGGAGAAGGCATTTTCTGCGGAGACTTTTTCATCAGCTTGTTCATCAGATGGCGAATGGCTCGAGGCAGTTGCAACCAAAAATAAGCTTCTGAGGTTTCACCAAAAATTGCAGCCGCAAAAGCAAATCTCGCAGCATAACCTTTCTTGACCACATCAGCATAGATTTTTGCTCTTTCATCATCCAATAAGCAACCTAGGATGAAGGAAATTTAGAGCAGGGTAAGAAACTAGAATACGGAAGCAGATACCTAGAACGAGAGACGTTAGCCTGTAGTGATACTATACTAAAAAGTGAAAACAACCTTCTTTTCGATAGGGTTCTAGTATCTTCAGCAGCATCTCTGGCACTACAGGGTCTCCTAAAGGTGGTAACTGAATCATGTAGCTCCGAAGATCTTTAGAAGATGAAGCCATTCCACGGATCAAATGAGGCCGTTTCTCCAAACTGGTGCTACACGTATTAAACCAAGATGGTTTCACTCCCAACTGTAAAATCATCCGTAGTGCCTACACGCATAATAATTTAGAAATATTGTCAAGAGTAATTGAGTAACAGTAATGTAAATCGAAAGCTCAACTCTCCGAATTCTTCTTCAGTTATATGGGCTTAGCTTATCGATAAATAGTACTTGTACATGATTTCAGTTGTGAACCAAGACAGAGTACCACAAAGAATTCAGAAACAGGAAGCATTCTTAAGTAAAGAAAGTTACCAGCGCATGTGGTACAGGAAGTAGGATAGGGGAGTACATAGGCATAGGGCGGAATCTCTCCTTTACAGATTTAGACTGCGGCACAAAGCCACCCTTCTTTTCATTTCTGCAAATAAACAGAAGAAAAAGTTGGAAAACTAAGATAGCAGAAGTGATTGTAGCCAATTTAGACTTGGATCAATAATAATGGAAAATCAGAAATAATCAAATAAGATCCTATATTACATGTCTAGCCTAGACAGACAAAGTAGAAAAACGTAGACATTCTATACCCTTTGGCTTTAAAAGAAAATAATTATAATCTGATCTAATCTGAATTTCACGGGACTCTGAATACAAATTAATTTCCACAAAGAGCTGGTGTATACATACACAATAACCTCAACGAGTCGGAAGGTGCTATCAGCTCCAGCAATGCATAGAACAAGTGGATCACTTTTATCAGTTCTCAGAGGCAACCAATCAAGTTCCAGTACAAGGGTGCCAGGAATTTGGGGCTGCAAAAGCGACTGGGCTACCGGATCTGGTGAATCCTGCAGCAAAAATTCAGTAGCAACTGTCAAAACAAATATTTTAGGTTGACCGAGACATATTTCAAACAACAAGTATCAATAAAACCAGTATTGTGCTTCTTTTCTCCTCAAGTTGCAGATATTTGTACGATGGCTTTGAAAACACAAGACGTGCCCAACTTATAGAAAATAGCGAATTCTCTTAGGACTCACAAGATCATATACAGAGAATGTATTGTCATTAAATAGCACAGCTACACGCCCTCGGCTGCGATCTCCAGCAACAACAGGTGAGAATTTGATTCTACGTACTCCGTCTCTGTGACTATTAAATGCAGATGACTGTCCAGTTGTTACATCCCACCATCTTATGTTTCCCGATCTATCTCCCATAACCTGAAAATGAGAGCAAAATATGATTTTCCAAGGATAGATTAAAGAGACAACTGGAAAGTGAAAGAAACGAACCACGTGAGGCAAGCGATAAGCCATGGCGGTAACCAGTCCGTCTGAAGGAACAAATGAAGTAGATGGCCACTTTGGTCTAGAAACAGAAGCGGACCATGTATATCAATAAATATAGAAGCAAAATTACACAACAATCAAGGTCTGCGAAGGTGATTTCTGATTCATGTGAAAACCGAATGAAAGAAACTTCAAGCAGTGAAACCACACTTTTCTGAAATTGGACAACGAAGATCCAATCATTATCTCACAGTTTTTTCTAAAATGAATTTAGTGACGCGTGGCATTTAGAGACAAATCATAGAACAGAAAAGTATAAGGAGAACCACTATTTCAAAAATTTCAGCAGCACCTATAAGGGTTTGCTACGAAGATAAAAATTTCCGAACAACAATTGAGTTAATGGAACAAACTGTTATACCTGAAATCTCGAATCCTACGTCCTTGGACTTCAAATACTCCAAGGGCGCCGTTTACTAGTGCAAATGCAAAACTCTCTACAGTTTCTTCTTGTGACCCATCCGACTCTGCAGATATGTTAATTACCAACCATTAGAAAAAGATGCATCAGACACTGGGCTAAGTCTAAGATATCACAATTTTAGTGTCATAAATATCTCACTAGAATCCGCTGAAGCAGTTGTTACTCCTTCAGATGCTGGTGGCAATTGCTTGGACGGACCGCTTTGAACTGGGCGTGGAACTGCTGGAAGCGTCCATTCTACTACCGTAAACGGAAGAGCTAATGATCTAAGCTACACAATAAGAAAGAAAAAACAACTTAAAAGATTAATTTAGAATATATAATCTCGAGAAGATAATAAGAACACCTATAATTCCTGTTTTGACCCATTCTCCACATTATCATTATTTTCTTCTTGCAGGAATAGACCAAGGGTAGGAGAGGCAAGAAAAGAGGCCACAGAGAGTATGTGCTTAAAACGACCCTCCTCTAATTTTCAAAATGTACAAATTTATCCATTCAAGCATAATCGAACTCATTAGGCATTATGATGTTCGAGACCTAACATGAGCCAGTCTATTAAGTGGTGCCAAATTATCCAACCTTACTCAAATTTCACATGCAAAAAGTATACCCTGGTCAAGGGCATATTAGTTGAATCTTGAAAGTAAATGGACATACTAAAAAAATCATATGGATGAAAGATACAGAATATAAGAGTGCAATATCTTATAAACATATGAGAAAGAAAACGTTGGTATCACTCATGGGTACTACGTCACGTAGAAAAAATGAGCTCACTCACCATGACAGGATGCTTGGTCATTGCCCAAACTTCTACAGGAGCATCACGGAATAGAATTAAAAGATACCTGAAACAAGAAAAAAATATTTTCTCCGCATCAGGGAGGTCTCTAAAAGCTCCGGACCCAAGTAATTACTTCTACTTTTACAATAGTTGCTAATCCTTAACATAGTGAGACAGTATCTTCTATAATCTACATTTTTCATCCTATAATGGAATATATTTCATAACCTATGTGAGACTGTTTCTTAGCTTAAACTATCAATGACAAGCTTGAAGTGCACAAAGGCATTTGTTACATAGTGTCAATAGGCATCAATTACTCAAGCAAACCAAATAATATTAAAATCCAACCTTCCGGAAGAAGAAGTTCTAAGGGCTCGTATGGGAGTACGCTCTGGCTTTTGTAAATCCCGAAATGGTTTATTCAACCCACTCCTAAGGCAGGTAACAACAAGTTTATTTATGTAGCCTCTGCTTTTGTCATTCACCTGAAATCACAAAACAATGCATGATGTTGGATGTCCAATTCTCAATTCTATTGATTTTCATTAAGCTACTGGAAATAAAGCTAAACCAAACACTCTTCTTAAGCCTGAAAGAAACCAATCCCAAATTGAAAAATCCACTTTAAATTATGTGCACACCTGAGTATAAGAAAATGAAACTAATCTTGAATTTCCAAGCCACCGAAGTCCCCTAACTACGCCCGTATGAACCGAAGTGCTTGCAGCAACAGCATTTGTCGATACATCAACAACATCGATTGTTCCATTCTGAGTTCCCAAAGCAACCAGAGGAATAGCTGCCGCAGGAATGTTACCCCCTCCTTCAGTTGAAATCAACCCGTCAATCAATTAATTTAGTATTCCTAGGAACACCATCAGTATTAAGTATACAAGGGAAAAAATAACTAACTCGCTAGGGTTGCTGTAAGAGAAGGAGATGGAACAGCAAGTGTAGAGACTGTGGAAGAAAGAAGCTGAAGCTGCCCATCCAGGCTGATCTGCATTGAGCGACATAAAAAAAAAACAAATAAAGGTCACTAAACAAGTATTGTGGAAACCACAACTGTAAAGACGACGAACCTGCGCACACCAAACTTCTAGCCTCTAGAGGAGCACCCATTAAGTAATTATCAAACTAGTTAACACAAAAAAAAAAACTTCCAGCCACCAACCTTAAATGATAGGTCTGATTTGCCCAAGGAGGAAGTTGATGATGTGTGGCCTCTGCTTCGACTTGTAGTTGCAACAACTAGTCCCTCATCCAGATCTGAGGAATTTTTTTTCTCTATTGCTTCAGGGTGTGTTGCTTCAGTGCCAATGTCCAAGTCTGACACATTTTTCAGAGCATCTTCAACTCCTTCAGCACTTAAAACCCACTTCCATATTTTACCGTCATCGGAAAGGGAGATAAAAGTTGTCTTGGAGACAAGAAGGCTTTCGTCGTAAAAGTCAAATGGGTTATCAAAATCCACAGAGGAGGTTCCATCCGGGTGAAGTTTAGTAATAGTTTGCATTGTGGAATCCGATTGACTGAGGAGAATAGCCAAAGCTGAGGGAGAAGGGATGGACATTCCAATAGATGGCAAAAACTCTTCCATGGTACACATGACATGCACCTGTTCTCCTCTGCAAATGATAAATAACCAGCAGTAGTTCAGATGAATATCCAAGTTTAACAAGATAGAAAGTCATGTTCATAACATGATTTTTCTCAGACACTATATAAAACAAATCTAGACGCTATAATAGTTCAAATATGACCATATGGATATTGACCATTACGCACCCTATGAACTTTTGACTGCTGTAATTTCAACAGGTTAGCAGCTCTCTCAAAGACTAGCAAACATGAAGCAATACAACTTCGGAAGCTTCCTATTTCAGTAAATTCTCCTAAACATTCGCACGAAGAAAAACAATAAACTAAACGAAGTAGATAACTAAAGTCTATAAACAGGCACCATTGCCCTGAAAACTAAACCCTAAAATACTCTAAACAGCTTAAAGCAGATGATCAAACGTCCTATATTTTCCCAGTGATAACCTTTAGAGGAAGACAGCACATAGATACTCAACAAAATGTTTTGCTTCAACCATTCATCTTTTAGTTGAACAAGAAAAAGTAAACTCAATCAGAATCAAGGAAGCGTTTATCTTACTCTTGGCGACGCCAAATGCTGAGCCTACCATCGACATGAGCACAATAAAGCAACTCCTTGTTAGGATCAGGCAAGACATCCATAAACTTGGCGCAACCGCGAGGTAACGGCGTAAAAGAGAGAGCCGTCTCGTACTGGAGATCAAACACCACGAGCTCCCTCGGGAAGGTCACAAACAGTATATTCTTCCAGTGCGGCGAGAAGGCAAACCTAGCAAAGTAGAGCGGAAACGCAGCTGAAGCAGGCGAGGAAGAAGAAGAAGAGGAATTCCCATTGCTGGCAGCCTCTCTCTCAAGCCTAACAAGCTCAGATGAATCCGTCTTAATCTGCATCTCCTGAATAACAACATCATTCTCAGCGTCTCCTAACACCTTGACGGACAAGAGGAATCCATTGAGGCCTAAAACACAGAAATGTCGAGAATCAAAGGGATCGCGACGTAAGCAGGATAGAACAACCTCCGAACCGGAATCATACTTCCAGAAAACTCCTTCGTTAGTGTACATAGAGAGAAACGAAGATCCCGAAACCGTGGCGAGGACGTGCGTGTCCCTGCGAGCCTGGACCCAGCAGAGGTCCTGGACGCCGAGCTTGGGATCGGAGGAGGGATTAAGCCAGACGACGACGGAGCGGAGGTGGAAGTCAACGAGGGCGACGCGGCCGTGGCGATCGGCGACGGCGAGGAGGAGGTGGGAGGCGGTGGGCTCGGAGGAGAGGACGTCGCGGGGGAGAGGGAGGGGGATCCAGCGGACGGAGGTGACGAAGGGGGAGAGGGCGCCGGGAGGGGGAGGGAGGGGGATGGTGGAGACGAGCTGGAGGGAGCGAGAGTCGACGACGGAGACGGAGGAGCCGGAGGCGAAGGCGAGGAGGCCGGAGGGGCTGAGATCGGAGGATCCGAAGTTGTTGCGGCTGGGAGGACCTGGGAGAGTTGAATCCCACGTGTCGGTTGGAGACGGCTTCGGTGATGCCATTTTTTTCTTTCTTGAAGATCAATGGATCCGATCGGATCCGATTCGATTATTATTTGGAAGGGGGAGGGGAGATGATGATCTTTATAATGTAGTGGTGTAAATTGAAGAAAAGGAAGATAGTTGATTTAACTAGTGAAAATCCATTTGCGCTCCCTCCATCAATGCCTGTAGATGAATTTGGAGAGACTGGTGTTCCGGAAATAAAAAGAATTTGCTGAGAGTTTTGACTATATATATATCGTTCACATATAGACAAGATCCAAGTTTTGGTTTTTAATTTCATCACTCTTCATTTTTAAGATCAGTCACATCCTGTTGCCCAAAAAAAAAAAAAAAGATCAGTCACATCCTCCTCATGTTAATTAGTGAATGAATTCCTTTGAATTGCATACTGGAAGTAAACACAAGTTATTTTGATGGTAAACTTAGGCCATATTTATTGGAGATTTTTTAGGTGGGAATGACATTTCTTAGTTTTCACTATAAGCCAGTTTTAAGTTTTCTATTATACTCTAGGGCAGTTATCACTCTTGAGACACTTTTTCCTAACTTTCTAGTTTTCTTCTAACTTATTATCTCCTTTTCTAACTAAAATATAATTTTGGTATAACTAAATGGACCCACTCATTATTTCATCTTCTTCCTTTTTTTTGTGTAACCGTAGAGACAATGTTGTGACTATTTAATAAAAACAGTAGTGATGAAAACGGTTTTGATCCGCACCAGGTCCTCGTTAGCCATAACTGACATGAAGGAGTAGTTGACGACCTCAAAATAACGTTCAATTCTGTCAGATCTCTATAGCGATATGTGTTAAAGTCTAGTCGTCTCCTCCTCACATAGTCACAGATCGAAGAGAGCACCACTGGATTTAGTCACAGATGAAAAAGAAAGTTTTTTTGGAACAACAATGGTGAACTTTAGATTGTTTGCACATATGGTCCTCCGGCTCTTGTTCCTTTTCTAATTTGTCTCAAGTTTCTATTTTTTTCTCAAATTCATCCACGAATTTGACCTGGAACTTTTAATTATGCAAATCCAGACCAAAAAAATATTTCAATTTTACAATATTTGTTCCCTACCGTTTTATTTCTACCAAATATATTCATGATATTCAAATAAATTCTTTTTATTTGGTCCATACTTCCAAAAGTTCATATATAAATGCATCTTAGAAATGATTAAAATGAGGTAAATTTGATGATAAATATCATAAAATCATTTCTTGTGTATGTTATTTCTAATAATATTCGTATAAATGTCATATGTATATCACACTATGTATACATAATTTCTTTATCTACGTGTACAATATTTCATGTGTACACTAGTGTATTTGGTAATGAGTCACATGTACACAATGGGAAAAAAAATCAAAACCATATATTGTATTTTGGGTCATAAACCATAAAACTTATTTTGTTACTTAACCATAAACTTATTTTAGTTTGAAAAATGATTATTTTAGCTGAAATTAAAAAAAAATGCTTATTTTAAGCTGAAACTGAAAAAAAAAAAATTCAATGATAGACATGATATCTTCATTCCATTTAAAAATATTTATCAATATTATTTTAGTGTGATTCCTACGCACAATGATTCTTGAATATATATATATATATATGTACATATCATGGTGTACAAAAATTTATAAATTCAAATGTACAATGATGCATATGTACAAGATTTTACAATAATAACATGTACATTGGTACATGGATTTTGGATGCGTAGTTTACGTGAACAAATTGGTTTTCATGTTCATGAATAATGCTAATTTTATTGATACTATAGGTGTTCGATATTGTTTTTTACATTAACTTTGTTATATGTGTGTATATGTGTACAATCGTTGTTGTGTATGTAATGTTTTTGGTGTACACATATACAAACTTTAATATTTTTGGTGTACATATATACAAAGGTATTTCAAACACTGAAGAATAAAATTCTTGATTTAAATGGTCCATCTACCAAGTATGCATACTTGATACCATTACCAAAAAAAAAAATTATATGACATGGGCATATCTTTATCCATTTCATTACAAACATATGTTTTCTGATGTTTTATTATCCATATGTATTACCGAAATACAAACATCTATGTGTACATCGTATAAAATAGTATCTACATAGATTTTAAGAAGTTAGTGTCCGTAAACGTCATCACCTTTTCATCTAACCCCAAATGTTATTTTTGTTTTAATGTTGATACTCTTAACCATAACAAAGCAAATACTTAACCATAACAAAAGAAATGTTTCTATTAAGGTTGATACTCTTAATCATAACAAAACAAAAGTTTAGAAGTTTAGAAGAAAATATAACAGATTTCTTCACAAATAAAAGTATTGGGTCAAAAATAAAGTAAACAAAAGATGAGGGACCAAAATTTTAAAAATGCGAAAGTTCACCATTGTTGTCGTCGAGCTTTTTAGAGCTGGTGGCTGTGACAAAAAGGGCACGGTGATGATAACTCTGAAGCTTCAGTATATGTGCCAAAATTTTAAATCTTGTCTTAGAGTTCGAAGCAGAGATGTATTCATTGAAAGATAGAGTTTTTGTACATCATGATTATACCACCATCAGAGATATAGCTTAACATATCTCCAATGATAGATTAGTTAATAAATATATTGATTATAAACATATTTTTTGAAAATTCTAATATGGAAAATCAATATTCATTTTACAAAAGAACAAAAAAACTCAGGAGGAATGGAACGAAGAAGAAGATATATGGGACCTACTGTTTTTTTCTTGAGGAGAAATAAAGATTTTTATATTTATTTAGTTAGCTTAACATATCTCCAATGATAGATTAGTTAATAAATATATTGATTATAAACATATTTTTTGAAAATTCTAATATAGAAAATCAATATTCATTTTACAAAAGAACAAGAAAACTCAGGAGGAAAGGAACGAAGAAGAAGATATATGGGACCTACTGTTTTTTTCTTGAGGAGAAATAAAGATTTTTATATTTATTTAGTTAGATTAAAGCAGAAAAAATATGTTTAGTTAAGAAAAACTACCTCAGTAGTGAAAACTGCCCTATTATGTTAATAAAAACTTAAATCTGTCTTTGGGTGTAATATTTTCAGTTATTTTGATGGTAAACTTATGCCATATTTATTGGAGAATTTTTAGGTGGGATTGACATTTCTTAGTTTTTAATTAAGAAAAACTAAAACCACTCCTAAACAAGAGATAAAAGAAATGTTTATTAATCAAAAAGTGTAAAAGAAACAAAAAAAAAAAAAAATGTTAAATCATGAATCAAAAACTTCATCCTAAGAGTTCAAATAAACATGCGCTTAGGATAAGTATTTGTAATGAAATCAGAATTAAGCGAATAAACATAAAAAAAAATCTTTTATCTGTTATGGTTGAATCTGGTTAAATGATGTCTATGCATCTTTTGAATTGTGATCAAACCAATTGTAGTTTATTACAAGACATGTATGTCACTAGAATAGGGTTTATGAGAGAAAGTTAGGTCGTTCAACTTTGGTGAAAAGCTGCGTAGATGATTGTCCATAATATAGGCAATGCGCTTAAATAATTGACGATGTGCCTAGATGGTAGGCAATGTGTCTAAATGATTTTTCCCCTTTCTTAGATTTTAAAAACCTCCTCATTTATATAAGGTTATAAATGAGTTTATAAACTATTTATGCGAGATACACAAAAATAGACTTTAAAAACTAAAATGTATTTTGAAAATTTTAAGTTTTTTTTTGTTAATATTTGAAATTATACCCCCAAATCTCTACTCTTCAACTCTAAACAAAAAAAAATCTATAATTAGTTAACTCAAAGAGTATAAGTGTATATTTACTTATTTTAGATATAGCATTTAAGTCTATTTTGGTTATTTTTATTTTTAAAGTCTATATTTGTGACAAACAAATTTTTAGGTCTAGGCTAAGAAATTTCTCTTAATAAAAACATGAGAGAAGAATAATAAAATAAGTTTATTGTGCTCTTGGTTCTTTTATATTCTTATGTATTTAATTTTATTTGTTTGTTGAAATACATGTATTTTTGTGTTATTATAAATCTGACTTAATTAGTTTTATGTGTTTTAAAAACGTGAATATAAATTGAGTAATGAAGATCAATAAAAATGACCAGTTCTACAACTATTTTTTCACGTGTTAAAATAAATAAAAAATAATTCTACAACCAATTATCTGAACTAATTGTAATATTTTTTTTTTGTAAAAGAGAGATTTTGAATGACTAATGTTTATGTTGTTCAACTATTTTAAATCTCACGATCTTTCTGAATATATATATTGAAATTTGGATTATCTAATTATTTGAAATTTAAAATTAAAATTTAAAATTTCCAATTATTATTCAAAAATTATAACAACATAAATATAATATGTATTTTTCATGTAATATGACTACCCGCAAATTACGGGCAAACACCTAGTTTCTTCTTAATGGACGAGATCTTAATTAGCCATATATAATTGTTGATAAAAGTAAATCTAGTGAAATATCTTTTTCGTAAAAGATGTAGAAAATCTAATAAAATACTACGTAAATCATATATAAGTTTCTAAAAGATATTAATAAATAAATATTTTTATTAAACATTTATCCACCAAAAGTTTACTTTCAATTTTAAAATATCAAAATATACTATTACATGCCAAAACATAAAAATATTATATTAGATTAAGAATTAAAACTATTTGTATCCGCAAATTTGAGGATAACCTCCTAGTATATGTTATCTTTCCATCGATTTGTGTTAATCAAAAAAATATTCTTTTTTTAATAATTTGATCAAAATATAGTCCTAAGAAGAGAAAATTAAATTAGTGTTCATATCTTCTGGGTTATCAAACTTATATAAAATTTTAAATAACAATTACTTTTTTGAAAATATATTTATTTTCTTGTTTAGCAAAGTTTTTTTCTTCTAAATCACGCTATAACAATGTTCAAGAAATTGCTAGCCAGGGGTCTAGACAAATTATTTGGGGACTAACGAATTATAGATATATATATATATACACTACATTTATATTAGATATTTTAATTTTTAGGTTTAATTATAAAACTATAATATATAATTAAAATCAAAAGTACAAAACAGAAGAAACTATACAAATTTATGGGTTTATACTAATATTATTGCTTAACATTAACATATTTATACTAATTTAGATCCATTTCATGCGATTTTAATCGATTTACAACAATTTAAACCGATTTAAGTCGTATGATCAGAAATAATCGTTTCAGAAATGACCAAGTTGCTGTTTAGGCGGGCGCACTGCCTAAACCGATTTTTAGAACTTTGTGTTATATATATAAACAATATATTGTAAATTTTATTGATACGTTGTTGTGATTTATGTAGTCGCATAGATAAATATGTTTAATATTAAGTGTAATTTTGTAATTGATTGTTTTAAAAATTAATCTAGTATGACACATAGGACACTCATTGAGTGACAGTGTCAGCTGTAAGCGTCGTCAATTTATTTCATGAATGTTTTCTTTTTTAAATTTAACTAACATAGCTTTTTTTTTTTTTTGCAATTTAACCAACATATCTAAAAGCTAGATCCGAAACAATGGTGGTTTTTGGTGACTCTTCTTTAATGATGGTTTTTGATGTAAGGATTTGTACAGATTTGATGAATGAAAGTATTTATCCTGATGAAAAAAAGACGCTAAAAGCTACATACACTCAACCACTTCTCTTGCTAATTAGTGGTAACACAGTTGGTCATCATACACGCTGACTACTTTTTTCTCCCACTTGTTTTTTAATGAAACTTTTAGGCAAGGTAAGTATTTTTTCTAATAATGAAGTAGAACATTATGAAACGCAGATAACATCTTCTGTTTTCTCAATATGAGAACAACAAAAACACAATTGATTCTCATGAGATAGCGGGACTTCAAAACCTGTAGAGCACATAATCCTAAAATGATGGACAAACATAAGTTGTTATCAAATCGTTTTCAGAATAGAACACAGATTCACTAGGGCAGAGTTTACTAAGAAACACAACAAAAAAACATTTAGCTAAAAAAAAACAGAAAACAGGGTTCGTACGTTGCATCATTCCCCTATTCGTCGTCATCCTCACTCTTGAGACTTCTTCTTCTTCGATTTCTTCTTGCTGTGACCATCATCAGTCTCCTCGTCTCCTCCAGCCTTACTCTTCTTTTTCTTCTTCTCTGATTTCTCAGTCTCCTCTTCTGTCTCCATCTTCCTCTTCTCTTTCTTCTTCTTTTTCTCTGACTTCTCCTCATTCACTGCCTCCTCTTCTTCACCCTTTGCCTTCTTCTTCTTGCTCTTCTTTCCTGAGGCCTCCACTGTCTCTTTGCCTTCCTCATCTACAAGGAGGAGCACCGATTAACAACTGACCCCACTACCAAAATAGGAATTTGTATAATGGCAACTAAATATCAAGATAATACCTTTGTTTTGCAGATTCTCTATCACCTCCTTCATCACATCAACGTTCTTACGTGGAGCAACACCCTTGTCATAAAAGTCCAGCCTTTCCTCAACTTGTTCCCGAAGCTTCTCACCAAATGCCGTTGTTGCACCATCTGCATCAGGACAACAAAACCAATCAGAGCACATTCTTTACAAAATTCCTCAAAATACTAAAATATCTTTTTTCAGATTTTCTTACCAGCAAAACAATCAATACGGGACGCTATAGAGCACTTGTTTGCAAGGTAACGAGCGATACGGCCCTTGTTTTTAGCAGATGCTCGGCCAATGAAGGAAGAATGGAAGATCAACCCATACTTAGGTGTGTTTCCTCGTGTTTTAAGAGCCCTGAAAACACCACAGCAGTTCTCAAATGTCACTCGCTGCTAGCACTAAATCAAAGTTAAAGAAAACATAAGGGCAGCTCTATGATAACGCACCTGAAAAGTGCCTTCTCGGCTCCAAGAATCTGGAGGGTGGAAGATGGGCACTTAGCAAGGTTAGTCAGACTTCCAGCATGTGAAATCAGACGGGCACCGACCATATCTCCAATCAAGGCCGCGAGATTAGGGGCAATGTCGCTCATCTTAGCAACAAGGTAATCATAGAGCTTCTTCCTGTAGTCAGCGAGGTCCATAACTTTCTTAGCAAAGGTCTGTACGTTGATCAAGTCAAGCGGTGATAAATCCTGGCCTGTGCAGAGGGAAGAAAATAAAAGGTCTCAGATCAGGAGAGATTATAAACAACAACTAATCACGCTCAATAAAAGACTTACCCATGGATGCTTTTCCAGCTTCGACGACTTCCTTTGCTTTATCTTCATCCCCCAAAACTTCAGTAAGCATGGGGATGTGGTCTTCAGTGAGTTTTGACTTGTCATCAATCATCTTTGAAACACGGGCGTAAAGATAGTTGTCATTGACTATCTTCACTAGCTCGGGGAAGTGCCACGAATACCATTCCCTGTAACAACATCATAAACAGTGTTCATCTACCAATATTTAATCAAATGTAAGTTGAAAGTACACATAGCTTGAGTAAGACGTACCTGACTCTCATGGCAAAGGAATTAATATCCTTATCAAGGGTGTCAAGGAGGAAAATAGCCTGAATAACCATGTTATCCACTCGGTTAACATTGAACTTGACCTTGGCTCTGCTGTAGCTGTGAGCTAACCCAAGTTGAGATTTTTCCAGATCACCAGGCTTCATTCAATAAATACATTCATGAGTACACACAAGGCATATGTAAAAATACAAAAAAAAAAAAAGAAAGATGACACACCTTTAGGTCCTTGATGAACCTGTCAAAATGCAGACGCACACCACGGAGAAGCTCAAGAACGAACTCATTGCTCTGGCAGGGGATTTTAGTGGCTTCCAAGATATGAGAACCGAGTTTAGGCTCAGAGGTTCCTAAACTGAACTTGGGTTTCTTGCCTTCTTTGACTTTAGGAAGATTCAACTCCAGGAAACTTCTTAGCTCATCAGTCATAACCCCTGCCACAAAAAAAAGGTCAACACTTTCATAAAAAAAGAGACAAGCTCAACACCAACAAACCATTTTAAAAAAAAAATTTCAAAGCTTTTGCTATGTAAAGATTGTAAAACAACAAAAAACAAATTTCAACATCAACAGGAAGCAGAGTATCCTAATATATATAGATGCACACAGTATATCTAAAAAAATCAAGGCAGAGTGAGTTCCCAGAAACAACACAACGTGACAATAAAGATACCTTCAGAGACGGCGTTAACTTGGTTGAGGGCATCGAGCGCAGACTCAAAGGGGTGAAAAGCGGTAAGCTGGACAACACGGCCAAAGCGACTGAGGTCCGTGACAGAGCTACGGACGGCCTCTGTGTTCTGTCCAATCTCATCAAGACCGTGCGCCTCAAAGAGGCCATAACCAGAAGAAGACTCGTACAGAAGATACATAGCCATTTGTTTTGGGAGGAGACAACTAAAACCCTAAACCTATACTGACCGAATGCTGAAAAACACAAACTCGCTCTCCGCACAAGTTCAAGCTAGGGTTTTCAGGGGTTTAATACCCATGGTCATCGCTGCTTTGATTATGGGCTATTTACTAAATGGGCCGCTCGCATTTAACAACCTCATAAGTCCGATATAGGCCTATTTGACCGTGTATAAGTTGTTGTCTGTCTCACAACGTCTGGGCTTGTTACAAGGACAACTTTTCACTTCAAAATTAAGTTTCATTAATTATCAATCCTTTATACACTAAACCACTCAACCAATATTATTAGGGTAAATCTCCAAAATAACATATTTCTAAATTTATGTCACAAAAATAACATTCAAAAATTAAAATAACCAAAATAGTATTTTATCTTTTGAAATTTTTTTAAAAAATTTTATTTTTAAAAAATTGAAATCTTATCCCCAAAAGCTCACTCCCAACTCTAAACCCTAAAACCTAAATTCTTAACCATAAACCCTAAACCCTAAACTCTAAACCTTAAACCCTAAACCCTAAATCTCATCCCTTAACTCTAAACCCTAATGTCTAATTTAATTTATCATTGAGATATATGTGTATATTTATTTATTTTGATAAAACATTAAATGTTATTTTGGTCATTTTTATTCTTAAGTGCTATATTTGTGACCAAAAAATTTTAGTGCTATTCTAGTTATTTTCTCATATTATTATGAAAATCAAAAATAAAACTAACTAAATACAATAATGAAAATATTGAGCAGTTAGATAAATGTAAAAATAAAAACTTTAACCAACAAAAGAAAATCTTTACAGTTTAACCTGCAAAAATAAAAGAATCCCAAAATTCTTTCGGATCACTACCACCACTTTGTTCATTTTCTGTATAATTTCAGTCTAATTGATTTGCATTTTTCTCTCTCTTTTATTCATATTTTAGTCTACTTCATCACTTTTTTAAGGAGATTTTGGATGTAGCAATATAAGGGAAAATCAAAGCATCGTCAAGATGTAATAATCTGTATTATATAAAAATTGAGGCTGTAAGTCATTGACAACGTCCACATAAAATTTAAAATCTCTAGTCAAAATATGACCAATCATCTTTCTAGTTTCTTATTTTTAAAAATATAAATATTTCCAAAAATATAAAATTTAAACTAACAAAATAAATATTAACATTGAAATTTTTACTTAAAATAAATACTAACTATTATATTAAATGGAAAATAAAAAAATAATATATCTTCTTCAGTAATAAAATCTAAAAATACATTTTATACCAAAATAAAATGGTCAATTAATGTTGAAATAGCTAAAATAACAAACACAAATTTTTAAAGAAAAAAAATTACTGTAAAATAAAACCAAAAAAAATCTTTAAACTAATAAATATTAACATTTTACAACTTACTTAAAAATGCTAGCTATTATGGTAAAATGGAAAAGAAAAAGAAAAATAGTAATATTAACAAAAAAATACTGTTATTTTTATATTTAATTTTTCTTAATTCCCTAAAAGTATTTTTTTTTCTTAATCCCCTAAAATTAAAATAGCAAAAAATGTCATAGTAAAAAGTAAATTTCCATAATCATTCAAAAGTAGATATCAAACATTGAGGCCACAATTTTTCTTATATAAGGCACTTCCTTCTTCTCTCATAATAACTAAAATCAATAAAAAGTTGTCAAATCTTTCATTGACAGTTCTTAGAGCATCCACAACCATGGGTCCTTAGGGAAAATCCTTAGAGAAATATTAATTTTATAATCAGTAGGTCCCATGAATAGTTAAGATTCTATCCTTAAAATTCTTATTTAAGGATTGATCCTTACACTATTCGCGGGCTCCACTGTACACGTGGCGGCCTGTGAATGGTCAGTTTTTCTATTTGTAAAGAAAAAATCTGAAATATCCCTATATAATCCGAAATACCCCTTTTCATTTTTCCTAAGGATTTTTCCTAAGGATCATTGTTGCGGGTGCTCTTAAAACCCCAGAAAACTTGTGATTAGTCCATACCAAATTTGTTTGTCTGTTTCTCAATGTGGGTAGATAAAAAACTATTGATGCTGTTTGGACCAATGTCTTATGTTACAACTGTGAGTTTCCAACACCTTAACTTTATGTTCAAATGTTCGTTCACTATTAGTAATTAATTCTCTAATTCTATCAATTAAGTTGAAAACACAATGTGGGTCTACTGTTTAAATGTATACAAATTTTTATGGAGATGTTGGTGGTTTCTTTCATTTAGAACCACAAAACTTATATTGTATAAATTTTTTTCCAAAAAGGATTAAAATAGTATAATCTGTACACGGTAGTGGTTTTATAAAACCATGCAGATAACGTCAATCACCATCGTGAGTTAGTTAGAAAAATCCAGTCTAGGATAACTATATAGCATATGTATAACTGATTTAAATGAACTAATACGTTCAATATTTCGATGGACGATCCCTTGTTCCTTTTTTTTTCCTTAGAAAACAAGTATGATGAGAGAAAAACCATACGATGAACAAACGAGCAAGAAATTTCCGTAATAGGCTTGCACGTAAAAAGGGATGAATCTATTAAATAATTAAGTTTATGACAACTGAAAGGAAAACAAAACCTAACGGCAATTTTTTTTTATAACGGCAAAATCTACACTGACGTTTTGAGGAATGGGTGCTGAATATATTATACAGCCATTTCTACGGCACGGCATCCCCATATCACAACCACTTGCCTTCACAAAAAAAAAAGAAATCACTACCACTTGTTCGTTAGTCAGTTGTTCTCAAACATGAACAAGATTGCTTGATTTTAATTAGATCCTATCTCGTTTTCTAATATGTATCCAAAATACAATAAGAGGGTGTTATTGGTTTGTATATTTTAGTGGATTTGAAAATACAAATCAAATATACTGTTATTGGTTCTATGATTTTAAATTCTATATTCAAATTCATTGTTATTAGTTCTATGATTTTAAAATCTGTATTCAAATTCACTGTTATTGGTTCTATGATTTTTAAAAAAGATTTTAAAATCAGGTGTTATTCAATAATAATGATTTGCTTAAGGATTTGATTTAAAATTAGATTTGAGTGAATTTATGAGTTAAAAATACAAAGAAGCAAATATTGAGTTGAACCTTGTTATTTTGATAGATATGTATTATTGATTTTCTTAATATTTGTTTCTGGTCCAATTTTTACGTACATATTGTCTATGTTTCCCTAATAACTATAAGAAAATACTGATATGAGAGTCTGAGACAACCATCATATTTCACCATCTCTATGTTATCGTAACGTGTACGTAGTAGTACAACATATAATTGTATTAACCAACTATCTCTAACCTAGCTTTACGTACACGCAGACGTTAATATAAAAATTTAGCAAAAAAAAATTCTCATAAAAGTTTTGGTCTACAAGAGTTTTCTGGAAATTCTATTCCATAAAATGAAAAGAGCTGTTTAACCATCATCATGTTTTTCTGAAGAATGTTATCGAAAGAATTTTTGGTATATACAAATCTCAATTTCTAATTTTTAAATGTGCATCCCCTTTTCCTTATAAGACACAAACAAATAGAATATTTGTGTGGGCTGGTTTATGTAGTTTTTTCGAAAGTTCTAACGAACCGATAATTTTTCTGAATAAAAAAATTCCGATGACGAAGAAGATTTTAAAGAAGTTAATAACAAGGGTAAAGAAATTCTTCGAACTGAAGATCAACAAAGAAAACATGTCAATCAAGTCAAAATGGCAATAACAACAAATATGTGATGAATTTTATGTTACCATAATAACATATGATATAGAAAATGATAAAACATACGTTGTAGTTTTATATATATTTTATTTTGTTACAAATTTAAGCTTATCACAAATCCATTTGACAGATTTATAAGAATTCAATTATTTTGATTTTGAAATCTATTTCATTGATTCTAAAATCTACTTATTTGATTCTAAAATGTATGGATTTGTCAAAAACTTCAAAATCCAAGAAGGATTTCTGAATCTATAAAATACTAGAACCAATAACCCCCACTAAGATATTACTGGTCAATATTACATGAATAATTAAATTAAATACTTAAATCTAATATATATATATATATAGTATTTGGTTAATACTAATGTTTTTATCTTTTTACAATTGCATGTGAAGTTTCAAATATGAATCAATTTGTTTTTGAAATTTAAACAATGTTATTGTTTTTACATGTTTATATAGTGTTTCATATGTTGATAGAGTTGTTGGTTGTTAACTTTATTTTGTTTATGTTTCGTATATATGAATCTTGTTCTTACAAAGTTTTGGTTTGTTATAAATCATGATTTGTTTGATTTTGTCATGTATGTTCAATGCCAAGTTGCCTATAGCTGACAAACGAATCTTCCAAAACTATTTTGAAGGACAATAACAAAGTTTAAGAAAACCAAAGATACAAAATTATATTGAAAGAATTGTAAATATATTGAATTTAATCAAATATAAATTAATGTTTTAGAATCAGTAACCCGAATAATATTCGAAACCGAAACTATTTTGGGTCAACAAGATTTTAGCTTGTAACTAAACCTGAATCGAACCCAATTAAACCCGAACCAAATTCATGAACCCAAACATATATAATATCCGAATAGATCTGATACTCATGAACCCGAACATATATAAGATCCGAATAGATCTGATACTCATGAACCCGGAAATCAAATAAACCTGAACTGAAACCTAATTGGAGCTCTGATTGCACAGCTCTAGGAGAACTCTACCTTCTCTCTTAAAATACGGTTTAGCATGCCTAGCCGCCTTATTTTGGAAAACAAAGACTCATCAGCTGAGTTTACGATCTCAATTTTGGTAATATTTATAGGAAATATATTAAAATCGTAAGTAAACTAAAAACCTATAAACTTTGATACAGAAGAAAAAGTTGAAAGTATGGTGGCTAGCAAATAAAATATCATTTGAAATGTCAACAATAACAAGTTGCTATATTGAAACCCTTTGTGATTCCGTATACATCGAAACTTAATTCTTGTTGGCAATTTGCATGCACTGTTTTTTATTAACAACAGTAAAAACATGTAACCAAATCTTTATAAGAAAAACAGTGCAGCCAACTTAAATTTACGTGAAAACAGAGCATGATATGAATTACGTACGCAACTTTACTTGCATGGGACATCTATCTATAAATACGCCCATGAACAATTTCAGCAATAAGATACACCAAAATCCATTACAAAGAAAGAAACATTTGCAAAAGGCAATTATAGTGATAATAATGGGTAAACTCTTGGGGATAATGCTAGTTTGTATTTGTATGGCTTTCCAAAGCTTGGAAGCTCTTGATTATGGAGATGCACTAAACAAGTCCATCTTGTTCTTCGAAGGCCAACGATCCGGTAAACTACCGGTGAACCAACGTGTCACATGGCGAGCCGATTCTGCCCTCTCTGACGGTCAACCGGATAATGTAAACTTATTTCATTAAGATTTTGGCATTATGTTTTCTGTTAACCAAATTTCCTGTGTTTTAATTTTGATCATTACAAATTGAATATCTACTTTAATCATCCAGGTGAATTTGATTGGAGGGTACTATGATGCCGGTGACAATGTAAAATTTGTGTGGCCAATGTCATTTACCACAACCTTATTAAGTTGGGCCGCAATTGAGTACCAAAGTGCGATTTCATCCGTAAACCAACTCGGTTATCTTCAGTCTTCTATCAAATGGGGAACCGATTTTATCCTCCGTGCTCATACTTCTCCCACCACGCTGTATACACAGGTAAATCCATTTTTATTCTTCAAACTCATAAGTATAATCATATCATAACCGGTATTCAGGTTAATATGTGCCGGCAGATATAGAAATGCAAGATTAATTTTATTACCTATGTAAACACATAGTTCGTTTTGGTTGCTTAAATTCTTAAAACTGTTTTTCTATAATTGTCATAAAAGGTAGGAGATGGAAATTCAGATCATAGTTGTTGGGAGAGGCCAGAAGATATGGACACAGCTAGAACTCTCTACAAGATAACTTCTTCTTCCCCTGGCTCTGAAGCCGCCGGTGAAGCCGCTGCCGCGCTTGCCTCTGCCGCAATTGTTTTCAAACCTATCGACTCTATTTATTCAACCAATCTACTAAACCATGCTAAATCTGTGAGTATCAAAACTAAACCCAAAAGAATATCTTATGATCCTGACATTCAGTCAATGAGGTGTATACTGTATGATTGGTTATTTGGTTTAACATGGGTTTTGGCTATTTTATGCAGTTATTTGAATTTGCTGATCAGTACAGAGGTTCTTATCAAGCATCTTGCCCTTTCTACTGCTCATACTCAAGCTACAAGGTAATTAGACCGAACCAAACCATTACACATAGATATACCGAGTTATCTCAAAACCTCCAAATAAAATATGTGAATTGTTTCATGTTATATATAGATGAAATCTCTTTTGCAATTAACTGAAATATACTTCAAATGATTGTGTGCTAAATAGGACGAGTTATTATGGGCTGCGGCTTGGCTATACAAAGCAACAGGAGAAAGTAAGTACATGAGCTATGTCATAAGCAATCGAGATTGGAGCCAAGCCGTGAATGAATTCAGCTGGGACAATAAATTCGCCGGAGCTCAGGCTTTACTCGCATCGGTTAGTATATAACTATATACTATATATAAACCAAGTTCGTTAAATTCTGTAACCAGATATATTTTCTGTTTAATTTAACGAATCCTTTCCTGTTGATTTATTTTCTTAAGGAGTTTTACAAAGGGAAAACTGACTTGGGAAAATTTAAGAGTGATGTTGAGTCATTCGTCTGTGCATTGATGCCTGGAAGTAGTTCTCAGCAAATTAAGCCAACTCCTGGTAAAAATTAACTATAAATTGGTTTGATTTGTTTTCATTTTCGGTTGACGTTATAGTTTTGTAATTATGTTGGTCTGTACTTTTGGTTATTCAGGTGGACTTTTGTTTACTAGAGACAATATCAACTTACAATATGTAACAACGGCAATAACGGTTTTGTTTCACTACTCAAAAACTCTAACTCAAGCCCAAGTCGGTTCAATCCAGTGTGGATCAACCAAGTTCACAGTATCTCAAATTCAGAATTTCTCTAAATCACAGGTGAAGAATAAGTTACCCTCCTATAGGACTTCAAGTCCAGTTTTTCTTTTAACAGTTTCCGTTTTATTAACCGACCGGTTTAACTTATAGGTGGATTATATCCTTGGAAGCAATCCAATGAAAATGTCGTACATGGTCGGATTCGGAAGCAAGTACCCAACACAGCTTCATCATAGAGGCTCATCTTTACCGTCTATCAAATCTAAACCGGAGAAAATTGACTGCGGTGGAGGATTTTCATACTACAATTCTGTTCAACCAAACCCGAATGTCCATACCGGGGCAATTGTGGGCGGACCTAACTCAACTGACTATTTTAGCGACAAAAGATCAGATTACTCCCATACAGAGCCCACAACTTACATCAACGCTGCCTTTATTGGACCTCTAGCTGCTCTGATTGGCCTGAATTCCAGCTAGAGCTCCGGGATCAATTCTACCGGACAATTAGCAAAAAATATTACTACTATATACATCAACAGCTATTCGACTTTAAATTTGAATAATTAATCAGGGAATACCATTTGCTTCAAGTATGATACACATACATCATTGTATAATCGCTTAATTCAAGTGAAAAGTATTTAATATGTTATTTATTTATAAATATCATACCGAATCCAAACTCTTATACAGAAATATCCGAACGGAACTTATGAGTTTAGTACTTTGGAGTTTGGTTATAATCCGAACCGAAACGAAATCCAAACTAGGATCCAAAGATATCTGAAATTAACTAAATATGTTAATATTTTTATATATCTTAAGGTGATTTAGATATTTTAGAGTATTCCAATGATTTTGTAGTTTATTTTATATGTTATTTTGATATTTTTAGTTAATTTAGATAGTTTAACTAATTTTTAGTTAGATTTGTAAATAACTTATATATTTTTCAAAATAAATTTTTCAATTTTTGAGGTTTAAAAAATATAATTTTGGACGATTTTAAACATTGGTTACATTTGATTCAAACCGAACAGAACCGAACCGAACCCGATCTGATAATTAGTAAAATCCGAATGGGTCTTCTGAGCTTAACACTGAAAATCCAAAAATCCGAATCACCCGAACCGATACAGAATGGGACACCAAACGCTGAGGCCTAATTGCTTCCAAGTCTCCTTCCTCCATATAAGCCATCTCACCCATATATAATATATCTCTTATCAGATTTTTTTTCCTCTTTTATCTTTGCAAGCAATGGGGAGAAAATAGTTATTCTAGATTTTTAGGATGAACCTCTAGATTTATGACCAATCAATAAGATTGTATTATTATATATTGAATATTTTTTAGGAAAAATAAAATATTATCAAAATGTATTATGTTTTAAATAAAAATATAAAAATAATAATTATTGCAGAAAAATATTTTTTTTAAATATTTTTAACCCCGTAATAAAACACTAAATCTTAAATCCTAAACTCTAAAATCTTAGATAAACCATAGATCTTTGGATCAATCTTAACCACTAAATCAAAAACTCTAAACACTAAATTTAAAAACACTAAATCTTAAATACTAACCACTAAACTCTAAACCCTTAGATAAGCCATAAGACTTAGGGTTTACAATTTATCCAAGGGTTTAGGTGTTAGGATTAAGGATTTAGTGTTTTTAATATTTAGTGTTTAATGTTTTTGATTTAGGATTTATTCGAGGGTTTACCCAAAGATTTAGAATTTAGGGTTTAAAGTTTAGTGTTTTACTGATGGCGTTAAAAATGTTTAAAATAATATTTTATTTTATTTTTGTAACTATTACTATTTTTTACCTTTATGTTGTTAAAATATAATATAATTTAATATAATTTTCTTTTCATTTTTGAAAGATATTAAATATATAATAATATAATCCTATTAGTTGTTGAACTTAGAAATTAAATATATAATATATATGTTAATATATTTATAATATATATAGATCAAAACTAATCCTATAAATCAGAAATCCACGACAATAACCTGTTTGATATTTTCTAAATCAAATCATCACGGTAATAGAAAAAAAAAAGTAAGTAACAATATGTTCAAGTTTCAAATATAAGTATTACGAGCAAACTACGCTAACCTACAATGCTACCACTAAATTACTATTCTCAATAAATCATTTCATTTGTTAACACATAACCAAACATAAATATTTTGTGTCGTTTACAAGGATATAAAATTTTAGCGACCTTCACTACAATTCAACAACTTCTTCTAAAATTTATTTTTCAAAATAAATATAAATCGTCAATTCTCTAACATCGAAGACCTTATTAAAGAAATCTCAGGAGATATCATATTCGGGTTAACCAATCCGTAACTCTCAGGAGATATCATATTTGGGTTAACCAATCCGTAACTTTCTGCAATTATCACAAATCCTAAACAAAACGATTTAAAAGTCAAAACAACAATGTCTACAAAACTATAACCTTTTATTTTTTAGACCACACCGTTTACATTCTTTGCCACTAAATAATACATTATCATTTTAACCTTGACATATTATTTTCATCAAAATACTGGCTCAGAAAAAATACATTTTATTATATGTAAAAATAATCACACTTAATTAAACAAAACATCACAACTACAAAAACTCGAATACAATTAAAAAATATGATTTTCATTCTTAACTGTTTATCCAATGATTTGAACTTGTCACAATTAAACAACTATAATGTTAATTACAAACTAAATTTTATGGTTAACTTAGCTCATATCAAATAGATTCTTAATATAAAACATAAAAAATATATTCTATGAGGATCGACCACTAGTAATCTATATTATAATAGTACACTTTCTAGGTTCCACAACGCGCCATGTCAGCAGTTTTATGGGTCCCATAGATATTTTTAAAAAACTTATAGTCTTGGTAAGATGATTAGAAACAATGAAATATACTTTAGCCAAGTGGTATAAGGTGCCTAATTAAGCATGCAAGATTGTTGGTTCAAACCACGCAGCCATCATTTATTTTTGATATTTTTATTTGGGTTATTATTATATGGGCTTTTTGTTTGTAAGGTTTTTATGTCTTTTTTATGACTTATTGTTTTAAAGATCCAAATAGTTCGATAAACCCTAAAGCTTAACGAGTTCAAACTAAAAATAGTTTAAAAATGGATGCAAAAACGAACAATAAAAAAACAAAAAAAAGCAAGTCTCACTTGGTTGCTTACGCGGATGGCTTAAAGAGCCTTAAAACTATCCTATTATAATATAGTTCAACCCAAAAATAATAAAAAATGAATCCAAAAACGAATCGACCAAAAAAAAAAGAAGTGAATCTCACGCGACTACCTACGTGGATGGCTTAATGAGGCTTGAATACTATAGATTAAGAGCTCAAAAAGTGAAATCATTGCACATATTTCCTAATATATATTTTCAAAAAATTTGTATGTGAGATAAAATAAAAAAACAACAAAAATTAATTATTTTCGTTATTTATTTAATGAATATGTAATTTCTCTTACATTTTAATAACTACTATAATTTCATTGAAAACATTCCTCACCACCGATTTCAGACTCCGGCGAATGGATTCCCACAGTCGATGACGCCGTAAATAAAAATGCCACATCATTTATGAACA
>CAKOAT010064043.1:192146-211426 GCA_932364175.1 Eruca vesicaria subsp. sativa | reverse complement strand
CACCTACTTTTACACACTAAAAACTATATTATAGCCTAACTATTCCTATAAACTTACTTCGCATATAAAACATTTAACTCAATCCTAATATATTTTCAAAAAAATTGTATGAGAAATAAAATAAAATAAACAACAAAATTAAGTATTTTTCCTTATTTATTAAATGAATATGTAATTTCTCTTACATTTTAATAACTACTATAATTTCATTAAAAACATTCCTCACCACCGACTCTAGACTTCGGCGAATGGATTCCTCGATGACGCCGTAGATAAAAATGCCACATCATTTATGAACAAAACCTAAACTTACAAAAAGCCATCTATAAAAACCTATCTAATGAAACTTAAACAACGAATATTAACTTAATTAAGGTTACTTTTAAATTGATAAATCGTTTAATACAAATATAAATACTATAGATATAGAATTATATCAAGTTTTGACATACAATATAAAAACTATTTACAGCAAAAAAAAAAAAAAATAGACACCTACTTTTACGCACTAAAAACTATATTATAACCTAACTATTCCTATAAACCTTACTTCGCATATAAATAACATTTAACACATAAGATATACAATATTTTCACTTTACATTTTTACTACATTCTTTCCATTTCATTATTATTTGGTGTCATTAGAAGAATCCACTAAACCACTAAATCGAAAAAAATATACGCAAACATAATGATTCCGGCTCGGCGCTTGCGCAGGGAATATGCAACTAGTTAATAAATGATGGTCTAATCCAATAAACAACACCCTGTCACTACAAATCAACAAAATGGGGCCGAAAGCATTCATTCAAAAATAGTGAAAGGGACGTTTCTGTAGTTTGGTCAGACAAGCAGTTACGTACACACCACGCTTCTTTCATTTACACAAATTACAAACCCTCAAAAGGTGTTTCCATTCATTCAAGTCGTCCATCCTCTACTTGGAAGGATCCTTTGGAGTGTCGGGTAGTACCATGGTCGAGCTCGTTGAACCACCACTCATGAAACTCATCGCGTTCTCGAATGTTCTCTCTGAGACGTACCCTGGCTTCGCATTGGCTTCCGTTATCTCCACATGCCCCGTCAACATCCCTACCACTCGCGACATTGCTGGTCGTATTGCGTGATCTGTCTGTGTGCACAAGAAGGCTACCCCTATTACACGTTTCACTTCTTCCTCGTCATATCCTCCTCTTAGATCCGGATCCACCAATTCCAAATCACGATTCTCTTGGTGTAGGCTCCATGCCCATTCGAGAAGGTATTGTTTCTCCTCATCCATTTCTGGAGAGGAGTTGGGCCTTCCGCTCACAACTTCCAGAGCCACTATCCCAAAGGCAAACACATCCGTCTTCTCTGTTAGATGTCCAAGCATCACGTATTCTGGTGACAGGTATCCTCTGCAAGCAATTGTTAAGTTGTAACAATCAACAACCGTTGTGAAGAAACAAAACTTTGAAATCTTTTTTTTTTTGAGTTTGAAGGATATTTTACATGGTTCCTGCAACTCGGGTGCTTATGTGCGTCTTCTTATCATCATATAGTTTGGCCAATCCAAAGTCAGAGAGTTTCGGTATCAGGTCCGAGTCCAGCAGAATATTGCTTGCCTTCACATCCCTGTGCACTATACGAGGACTTGACTCCTCATGCATATATGCCAAACTTTTTGCTACTCCCAAGCATATCTCGAACCGGTCTGACCAACCAAGTTGCAAACTGTTTTCCTCTACGACAATCACAGCAAACGTGTAAGCCAGCAGCAGCCCTACTTTTGCTTGTAAACAAAAACTAATAATATATGCTTACCAAATAGAGCTTGATCTAGACTGTTGTTTGAGAGGTATTCATACACAAGCATACGTTGATTTCCCTCGATGCAGCATCCGTACAGTTTTACAAGGTTGCGATGCTGAACAGCTGATATAGTGGCAATTTCCGCAACAAATTGACCCTTGCCTTGCCTTGATGCAACTGACAACTGCTTCACGGCTATCTCTCTTCCATCGTTCAGTTTCCCCTGTACCACTTTGATATCTTTAGAATATACATATATAGTCAATAAAGAAATCACATCCATTCCAAGAGTGTTACCTTAAAAACAGGTCCAAATCCTCCCTCCCCAAGCTTGTTGGAACGATTAAAATCTTGAGTTGCAGCTCTGAGTTCCGAGTAACTAAAGGTGTAGGGTCTTATGTCCAGGCTGTGTAGCACTGCATAAGAGTATGCAGTTGAAAAGTTACACTTGTTCGAGTTTAATAAAAATAATACTGCCAAACTTTAGTTACCTTCTTCATCAGCCGCTCTTCTTCTTTTCCGACGGATGATTAAGATGATGCAAATCACCAAGATACTTATCATTCCTGCTCCTGCAATGGCCCCTGCAATTATACCGATTTTTTTCTTGGATTTCGGGGGCAACTTATTATCTACAGTCGGTATGAAATCTGCAGCGAAGAAAAGCCGGTTGTGAGATTAATGAGACATTGGACTTCAGAAAGATCATGAAAGTATTTGTTGTTACCTGGCGTTGCACTGATAGCTGAGACTAACGGCCCATATGTCCCTTGAGCAGGAATACAGCATGTCCCTTTTCCAGCCCAGAAAAGATGAATTTCAACGTAATTTTCAGATACATTTGCTTTATATACTCTTTGAATCACCCGGGAAGTAGAACCGTTTGCTGTTCGGTGCAAATCAAAATCCTTCTCAACAAGTTTTCCCTGAAAAACAAAAGAAAATCAGAGGTCTGAAACCTTATAGTGCTGCATCTTATACCCTGCTTAACCGAAACATATACTACACAATGCACCAGACATTCAATACAAAAGAATCACTTATGTGCCAGGGTTTATCAACGATTTCCCTTCTTTTGTTCAAAAAGCTACCATATGCATATTTTCATTAGATGACAATATGATGAACATTTCAATTACAAAAGAAAATTAAAATAGGCAATTCCCAGTCAAGAAGAATAAGCTAGTGTTTGTGAGAATATGAGAGGAAGCTTAATGTATAGTAGAGACCTGGACATATATGTCGAAAATTCGCCTTCCAAGACTTGTCCAGGTATTAGAACCTTGTATTTGTATTTCACCAAACTGAAGTGTTACACTATAACCTCCATTTTCTAGCCCCAGTCCGTAATACCTTAGAGAAGATGCTGAGAGCCTCGCAGATTGAAAAATCTCTGAGTCCGAGGTGTTTGCAAATGGTGTAGCTGATTGAGTTATGTACTGATTACTGTTACTCCCAGTAAATAGTCCTACATTGCTCACTGCCCATCTCTGCGATCTACTCACAAAAAATGAAGCTGGTCCAAGCGCCCCCTCGTCTTTCTCATACAAAGCTCCACTACTTGACCTGATATCTGGGCCTCCACAGTTGACAGAAAAGTTGAAATCTGGACACGCATCAAGAGAGAAGCATCTTAACATTGTCAATACCAAAACTGAAATAAAATATAGACACTATTCATATGCACTTACATACGCCTTTTCCTCGATTGCAGCCGAAACTCTTCTGGAGGCAGTCCAGTCCGGGTAAAGCCCTTTTCGAAAGAACAAAAAAGTACTCAGGGATGTAGATTAACATTTGTATGCTTTCCAAATAGAAATAATGTAGAGCTTTAGGCTCCAAGAAGAGAACAAGAGTGTCGAAGTCACCTTCTTTCAGAGCCTCTCACTGTAAAGTTGTTGGCAACCAGGTTACTGCAGAACCAAAAAAAAAACTTTGTTTTTAGCACAATAATGTATTATGCACCATGAATTTTAAGCATCTAATTCCCAAACATACAGTTGCAAGTTTGGTAGGCGAACCCAAGAAGGAAGATTCCCAGTTAAACCATTGTAAGACACATCTCTGCACATAAAACGCATTGAGTGTTCAGTAGATGGTACCCAGGGAGAAGATACATTCCTCTACAGATTTTGTTACTCACAGATTACTAAGAGAGGAACTCTTTTCAAGGGGTAAGGAGCCGCTCAACTTGTTATTTCCAAGAAACCTAAATGAAGGTAAGAATGTTTATACTTGGTTCGTCAAAAGGAGCATGTGATGGGAAAAATGAAAATGTTCTTACAAGTGAGTAAGTTGGCCTGAGTTGAAAAGGGAAGATGGAATTTCCCCAGTTAGGTTGTTGAAACTCAAATCGCTGGAGAAGAATGTAAACAGCTTGTAATTACGTAGGGTCTAGGTGCGTATATCATCTCAGTTTAGTAACAAAGAAAACATGGGAACAACATTGTGTCATACTTACAGTTGTCGCAGCTGCAAGTAATCTGCAATATTGGAAGGTATTGTGCCTGTAAGATTATTGTTCCGTAATACTCTGCACGGTTTTTAATATAAAAAAAAAAATATGTCAAAAATACAGAAGAAAGGGAAGAGCAAGAGGAGTTAGGACAGGATTAGGCCAAAGCTGAATGGAAGTCCTTACAGGACACTAAGAGATTTCATGTTCCTGATGAACTGAAGAGAAGAACGGCTGTTGGATATTTCGCCTAGTCTCCTGAAATTTGTGATTTCCATTAGTATGGAGAAAAGCAAGGATGAAAAGTGAAGGATAAAAGAGGAAATATATATATATATATATATACAGTTCTGTCAACGAAACTAAGTTGGCAAATGTAGATGGAATTGGACCACTCAAATTAGTCCCCAGAATTCTCCTGCAGGCAGCAAAGTATGTATCAAATAGAGAGTGGTAAACCGTCAAGTGTTTGATAGTTAAAAGTAACTCTATCAATTGATAGAGAAGCCTAAAACAAAGGAATAAGACTCACAGAGTAGTAAGTCTGGTCCAATTTCCTATGAAGGCTGGTATCTGACCTGTAAGTTGGATATCATTAATCCAACTGAAACGACATGAAAAAAAAAAAGAAAAAAAAAGTCAGTCCAAAACGTTGGAAGACAGAGTGAGGAGTATGTTAAATGAGCAGGCATATACAATAACATCCCGTTAAGAGAAAAAAATCTTACGCTTCTTCCAAGTTCACAAGACTAGCAAATGATGAAGGAAGTTGACCAGTAATTCCTGAACTTCCAATGTACCTGTCATAAAAAAACGAGCATAATCATAGTGATGAGAAGCGAGAGACTATTTGTGATGAAAATTTTGATGCAAGAAATACAAAATGTCAGCTCGTATAAACTTACATTTTGACTAGCCTGGTGCAATTTCCAATCTCCGGTGGTAGAGAACCGGAGAAATTATTCATATCAATCGCTCTGCTCACAAGAAAGAAAACAAAACATTGAGAAACTATTATATGTGGTTGAATGAAAAGGAATGTGATCATATAGAAGAGTGTCCTTACAGTGATCTTAAATCAGTGAGCAGTCCGATTTCTTTTGGAACTGGTCCGGACAAAGCATTGGCCCCAAAAGTCCTGCGTCATTTAGTCACAACCAATAAGAAAAAGACCAAAATGGTAAGTGTGGTGAAAAGGGTTGTTGAGTGCCTTACATCCACTGCATGCGAGTCAGATTACCAATGCCAGGAGACAAGGAGCCAGTCAAGAAATTCTGATTAAGGTTCCTGCTTAGATAACAATAAACAAAACTGATCGTGTTGGAACTTCCCAATGCAAAAAGAAAAGAAAAAAGAATAGGTTTCCTAATTAAGAAGAAGCGTACAGATTAGAGATGTAAACGAGACTCCAAAGCTCTTGAGGAATAGGTCCCGTAACATTCATCCCACGTGCCCTCCTGTACATTTAATTTAATTATTTTAGAGAGAGCCTCTTTGAGGCAAAGCGTCGAACACGTGGAAGGCAAGAAAGAGAAACTTACAGAGCGATGATGCGGCAGATGGTGGAGTCGACAAAAGAACAGTCGCATTTGATGAGAGGGTTGAAGAATAAATTGTCTATGCTGACGCTGTCGTCTATAGCTGCTCCGCTGCATAGTTCGCCGCTTATGTTCCATGCACCTGTCGCCGTTATCTTCCATGTCTCAAAGATCTTGTTCAGTGCCCGAGCTGGATTAATTTCATTTTTCAATGTCAACACCAATTAAAATTACAAGATCCTTTATTTTTTTTTTAATTCCAAACCACAAAAAAAAAGAAAAAAGAAAAAAGGGTTTATATAATCATTATCATGATCATGGTCGTTGTTTTAACTCGGAATCATAAGAAGAAAAAAAAACTGAATTATGATATTTTGAAAACTTTTATTATGTCTAAAAAGGGAATAAAAATTAGACAAGCATTTTTGTCCCAAAAAAAAAGAAAAATTAGACAAGCATTTAATAGGAAGAGAAACCTTCGTCGGGATCAGTAGTGGCTATAGTTCCGTTCTGTGATCGAACAGCATGAAATAAACAAGACATGTACACGAACCAAACTGCGACTGAGATATACAGCCTCTCCATCTTCGCTCCCCAAAATTATTCGATGTTTGCGTGAGAAAGAGATCGAGAGAGAGAGAGGGAGAGGGATCCGGGGCAGACCAACTTGACTCAAATTCGCCATCTCTTTTGCTCTCTTAATGCGTATACTAATGATTATAATATTAGTATAGTTTTTAACCTTTATAGAATAGAACCTTTTTTTTTTTTTTGGACAAAGAACTTAACAGCGTGTTTGTCTGTGTGTGTTTTAGTTAATAAAAATAATATTGTTGACCATGTGGGTAAGCTTTTCTGTATTTGGTTTGGTCTCTAATAATAATTAGAGAAAAGCTGTCTGAACGTTTGGATCACGCGGCCTTCGCCATTCATTTCATTAAAAGCGTTAATCATTACGTATTCAACTAATGAATGGGAACATTAGGTGTATGTCAAATTTTAAAACTCCTAATTTGTACCGGAACCGGGTTCAAACCGAATCATATTAATGCTAAAATTTAATTGAACCGTTGACTAATACGGGTCACCCATATTTGGCGTGTACTACTTACTAGGTGATTTTCCCGTGCTCATGCACGGGTATAAATATTGATAAAAGTAAAATTTTATAATAATTGATTGATATATAGTTTTAGTTTTGAATCAATTTATATGTATAATTTATATTAATAAATATTATATTATTCTAATTATACATATGACTTTGGATATATTATTGTCGGTTTAATTATTTTTTTGGATCAATAGTCGGTTTGTTTATCAATTTGGTATATTGGATAATATCTATTTTTCGAATTCAGTTATAATATTTTGATGCTAAATATAATAAAACTTTGATCGATTTTCTTATTTTCATTTCGGTTTGTTATTGTCTTTAGATATGTAAATATATTCTTAGATATGTAAATATATTATAATTAAATTATGTATAACTTAATATATATTTTGCTTAAAATAAAATAAATAATAAGCTGAAGTGTTTGATTCAAAATTACATAAATGAATATAAGGATAATATTTTGAAGTCTCATGCATATATATAAAAATTCTAAAAAGAATTAAATGTTGGTTAATATTTTATTTTTCCTTTTAATATGCTTTGAGTCAACCTCTAATTTATATATATAAAATAAAATAGATTATTATTATTATAAAATTATAAATTCTTATTGTAGTTAGATGTTTAATTTGGATATAAATTAGATTAGTCGAGTCATTCATTTTGTGAATATATTGAGTTAAAAATATTTTTTAATTAAAAATGGAAGTATAATTACTTTTTATTTTAGTTAATTCAAATCAAATTAGTTTTATTTATCGCTTAAATATACATGTATTTTCATATTATTTATTTACTCTTTATTTTAGTTAAGTCAAATCCAATTAGTTTTATTTATCGCTTAAATATACATGTATTTTCATAATATTTTTCAAATTATATGTTAATTTCTAAAAAATATTATAAAATAAAGTGTAACTAATAATTTTTTGGATGTTCATGATTATATATAATTTTATTATTTTGAAAATATATTTGTTTTATTTAAAACTATATATTGATGGGGGTATTACTATTTTGTGAACTTTCCTTTTTAATAAAGTTATATTATATACATATATTTTCGTTTTTAAATTTGTTTTAAAATTTTAGAAATATTTCCTTTTTATTATATATGTTATTTGGAAAAAAGTAAAAAAAACTAAATAAAAATAATAATTTTCAAATATAATAATTCATTAAGGGTATCTATGTAATCAACCATCGCGAGAGTTAACGTGAGCGCGACACGTAGGAAACTGACTTCTCAAATAATATTATAGAGATTATCAGCAGGTGTTTTTTTCTGAAACCTGTCTTGTCTGTATGTGTTTATTCCACCGTTGAATTCCATGAGTAGATAGGGTATATATCCACATAATGATGCAATCAAATCGCTTATATATATTGTATTAAACTATAACGACTATCTCATAAACGATATAGAATTATATTAGACATCCTATAGTCATTAGGATTGCCTATTCTATTTATGTTTTTTCTTTTTTTTGGTCAAAACCTATTCAATTTATGTTTATCCTAAGAATATTAAACGTAAGTTCATTACAATGAGGATTACTTTAGCCGACTTAGTTGTGTATATAATAAGTGTTGTATAATCTTCTCAATGAATACTAGTTTTTTTTTTACTAAAGAAAGATTTAAACTCGAATCTATTAAAGACATATACGTAACTTTCGGATGGGGGTATAGTCCATGGAAACATTTTTCCAGGTATTCAAATGGGTTAAAAGCAGTAGCTCATATCCGTATAAAATAACCAAAAAAAGTGATTTAATTTCATAGATAGATCAAATCTGAAATATGGTGATATATATCGCAAGTCTTTCTCTTTATTACTTGACCACAAGTTCTCGGTTTGTTAAAGTTTATATTCAACATTTCTCTTTACATGGTATAAGAATATTAAAATCTTGAAACCTAATTTTCTTTTTGCTAGTTTTGAAAATCTTTAGTTCATCAAGTTGATGGTTGACGGTGATGAATATGTTGCTGGTAAAAGTTACTGCTCAAGCTGAGCAGAGTAGTGCGAGCTCAGTGACTCCTTACTCGTTGTTTGCATTGGACAATGGTCCACAAGTTAATCAACGCACTAAGAACATCTCTAATGTAAAACTTCATTTTATCCTCCAAAATGGAATAAAAGAGAATATAAAGTAAAAATATTTCAACTCCACTCCATTTTTCACTCCATAATAGAGTGATGAATAAATAAAAAACAGATTATTTCATTTATGGAGTAAATTCTATTATGAAGTGGGAAATGGTGTAGAGTTGAAGTGTTTTCTACTTCATATTCTCTTTTACTCCATTTTTTACTCCAATTCTATTATGGAATGGGAAATGAAATAGGATTGGAATGTTTTCTTCTTTATATTCTCTTTTACTCCATTTTAGAGTAAAAATGGAGTTCGGTTGAAGATGCCCTAAAGATTTATGGATGGACCAATGCCTAAAACATTTATCTACGATCCTACTTTTGAACTTTGGTCTTCAGTTAACTTTAAACCATCTATCAACGATCCTACTTTTGAACTTTGATCGTCGTTGGATACGTTCGTTTGTTCGCTTACATCAAAATCAGATTCTCATAAATTATGATATCAAAATGATGTCTAAACTTGGTCAACCGGCTAACTTGGCGTATAATGTTATCCTCTGTATTATTTGTGTGCATTTTTCTGTAAGTTATCATAACTTTTCCGGTAACATTCTCTCTAGTCTCTGTCTCTCTCGCTGGATATATATGCGTGCGTAGGATATTTTCGGTTGACATACAGAAGATGATATATATTATTTAATTATATGACCCATTTTGAGTTACTCATATAGATTACCCTTCTTATATATATTTTTTGTGGATACATGGGCTATTTCATAAATACCCTTCAATGTAATTTTGTTGTTGGCTATCAACAACTCTTCTCGCCTCATTGGTAATGCTGGTCATCCCATCACTAGCCACCGTCCCAACGAATCTGTTACCTCTGAACAAAACACTTTCCAAAGTATTACGTAACTGATCCATGCCGGTTCTAATAAGTATCTATCTCCTCTGCACACGCTCCTTAGTATCGCTTTAGCGCACCTCTCTGCTGATTCCACTGGCAATACGCTTATTTGCACCTGTCTCATTCATATGATATATATGACAATGTTACCATTTTGCATTGAAACTAAACTCCATCGATAAATTTATATTTTCTATTATTTTAATGCATCTAATTTTTAAAAATATATATATTTGAAAAAAAATATGCTCAGCTAAATGTTTTTAATATATGCTTTTTATAAGCAAAATATAGAATATTCCGCTAGTGGTAAGTTTTCATCCTATTTCTCATCTTAGTACTAAAGTTAGACTTTTCCAATAACCATTAAAGTACGTCATAAATTAAGCCAGAAAAATGCTTACATTTCTGAGTTCTTTGTCGACAATGAGTTCTCCGTTCTTTGTTATGAACTTGCCTCGGGTCATTTCTGACTCAACTACCCCAGGTGCTACTATGGTAACCCCGATCTTTGATCCAAACTCACATCTTAGTGTTTCATAAAACGCGATAACAGCAGCTTTACTCGCCTGAATCCATCAAGAGGGAATTAAGAAATATTGAATGTTTGAGATCAAAATGTTAGCAACTGGAGGCAAATTGATGCAAAAATGTTACACAATAAAAGCTCAATCTGGGTGAAGCAATGTATCCACATCCAGAAGCAATCACCACAATTCTTCCTCTAGACTTCTTTAAGTAAGGAGAACCAAAGAAGGTGCAATAGACAGATCCCCAAAAGTTGATGTCCTACGTAATAAAGAAAGAAAAAAACGATTACAATCGATTAGTAGAAAATAAATTTTGTTTAGAGAGATCTTTGGGCAGAGTAAATTGACCATAGCTGGTGATGCCTTGGAAATATCGTCGATGTCTTCAAACAAATAGACTGGAGCAACTCCTGCATTTGTGACTAGATGATCCACTGCCCAAATTAAAACATGTAGAAATTAAAAATCAAGAATTAGTACCACAAATTTTATCTGCTCACAGTCCCCCTTCATCTTTCTTGATTGTCCAACTTAATAAGCGCACCTCCATTAATAACCAACTAGATTTTGACCCGCGCGGTTGCGCGGGTGTTTGTTTTCGTTTATAGTTAATTATATAAATATTTTATTTTCATTTAAAAATTGGTATTTATTATAGTAATTAAATATTTATAATGTGTATAGTAAATGTTTTGCAAACATAATAATATTATATAATACGTGTTTTAATCAAATAGATTGTTTCAAGTTTTCTATATTATACATGTTTTTCAAATATGTGTTTGTTTCTTCTTATGTATTTTGTTGTTTGTTAGATTAGTATTTCATATTTAAATAAAGTAACATAAATAGAGCTTGATTAAATATTATTATACTTTAATTTGCAAAGTTAATAAATTATATCGAAGGTGTGGGGTAATTTACCCAAACTAAATATATCCTTATAAATAATAGAATATTCCTAAACTTATATGTATTGACATATTTTGCGTTATCGGTCGGTGAATATTCTGTTAAATCTATTCCACATATATATAAATATTCCATATTACGAATCTATGATTTTTGTTAATATATTGTGGATGCATTTAACTATTATTGACATATTTCCTTATAAATAATAGAAAAATTCCTAAACTTATATCTATTGACATATTTAGCGTGACTAAGTTGGAAGGTGTGGGATAATTTACCCAAACCAATTTTTTAAGCATATGTTTGTTATTATAGATATGATTTTTCAAAAGATATAATAATGATAAGATTAGAGAGTTTAATATAACCCTCCTTTATAGGAATAAGTCCAAAATTTAAAAAATCACACATGAATTCAAGTTATGACTTCTGTTTTAATATATAAGATGAATATCTTAAATGAAATATCGTGAAATTACCCATCACAAACTGATGAGACATATTTATTTCTAAGTGATTCAATTTTCTTTAAATATAAATTTAATTTAATTAATATATTAGGATTATTTAGTTTAAAATCTATTTATGGAATGCCAACAATGGAGATGTTCTAATTCAATTTTTTATACGCTAATTTTTATGTTTATTATATATGAATAATGTATTTTACTTTTTCGAAAGTACAACAATATTTTTAATTAAATTAACAATAATACGATGACAATAAAAGTAACAACGATATGTTTTATGTAAAGTGTATACCACCAAAAGATAATATTATATCTCTATAATATTATTTGAGAAGTCAGTTTCTTACGTGTCGCGCTCATGTTAACCCTCACGATAGTTGATTACATAGATACCCTTAATGAATTATTAGATTTTAAGATTTTTTTTTTTTATATAGTTTCCTTTTTACCTTTTTCCAAATAACAAATATAATAAAAAGGAAATATTTCTAAAATTTTAAAACAAATTTAAAAACGAAAATATATGTATATAATATGACTTTATTAAAAAGGAAAGTTGACAAAATAGTAATATCCCATTAATATATATTTTTAAATAACACAAAATATATTTTCAAAATAATATAAATATATATGTTCATGAGCATTCAAAAATTTATCAGTTACACTATTTTCTAATATTTTTAAGAAATCATCATATAATTTGATAAATATTATGAAAATACATGTATATTTAAGCGATAAATAAAAATAATTTGATTTAAACTAACTAAAATAAAGAGTAAATAAATATTATGAAAATACATGTATATTTAAGCGATAAATAAAAATAATTTGATTAGACTTAACTCAAATAAAAAGTAATTATACTTCAATTTTAATTTAAAAATATATTAAACTCAATATGCTCACAAAAATGAATGACTCGACTAATCTAATTTATATCCAAAATTAAACATTTAACTACAATAAGAACATATAATTTTAAATAATAATAATAATAATCTATTTAATTTTATACATATAAATTAGAGGTTGACTCAAAGCATATTAAAAAGAAAAATAAAAAATTAACCAATTACAATTTAATTATTTTGTAGAATTTATATATATGCATGAGACTCCAAAATATTATCATTATATTCCTTTATGTAATTTTGAATCAAACACTTCAGTTTATTATTTATTTCATTTTAAGCACAATATATATTAAGTTATACATAATTTAACTATAATATATTTACATATCTAAGACAATAACCAACCGAAATGAAAATAAGAAAATTAATCAAAGTTTTATTATATTCAGAATAAAAAATAGTATAGCCGAATTCACAAAATAGATATTATCCCATATACCAAATTGATAACCAAACCGACTATTGATCCAAAAAATAATTAAACCAACAATGATATATCTAAAGTCATATGTATAATTAGAATAATATAATATTTATAATATAAATTATACATATAAATTTATTCAAAATTAAAACTAAAACTAAATAACAATTAATTATTATAAAACTTTACTTTTATGAATATTTATATCCGTGCATGATCACGGGAAAATCACCTAGTTATCTACTAGGTGTTTTGCCCGCACATGCGGACATAATTTTCTTATGAATATTTATGAGTTTATGTTTTCTTATGAATATTTATTAGTTTATGTTTTATTAATTGAAAATTATGAAAAATATAGCAAAATCATCTAAATCATGGAGAGATTACAAATCAGTAAATTCACTTAAAATTTATAATAGTAAATATATATACAAGATAACAATCTAATATTTTTTTTAAAAAAATAACAATTTAATACATAATAAGTATCTTATTTTTAAAAAATATAATATTATTAATATAAATTCATTTTATCATGTACTAAATTATATATGAAATTATTGGAAGATAATAAATAAGAATTCTTTTTTAAAAAAATATGTAAAAATTATTTTATTTTCTAAAAATATAATATTATTTTTATAAATTCGTTTTTATTATATAAGAAATTATATTAAATTATTAAAACATGAAAAATAAGTAAATTATCTAAAATTAAGAAGAAATTGACAACTAAACAAATTTACTTCTGAGATAATAGTATAAATAGTAAAAGCATTATATTTTTATCTTTGCCTACGGCGTTCATATTGCAACTCAAATTATACGTTTAACTTTTAAATAAAGTACCAACTCCAAGTCCTACGTAAACAGACCATCTAGAATGTAACTATGACGATTGACTTACATCGGCCAAAATGAAGAACCGTGGCTTGAACAAAACGTTCGCAATCGTCAGGTTTTGAAACATCGGCGACCATGGGGATGACTTCAGGGGAGCCATAGAGCTCAGCGAGAGCTGCGACGTGGAAGAGAGGTTCGTCTCTTATATCAACAAGTGCTAAGTATGCACCTTTCTTCCCGTATTCATATGCTAAAGCCTATACACACTACCACACCACATTTAGTACTTAACCTTAACTAATCATCAAGAATTATGTTTTTGTTTGTAAACTTACCTCTCCTATGCCAGAAGCTGCTCCGGTGATTAGAACCACTTTTCCGGTAACATTTTCCGAGAAAAGATTCCGGCAGATGGACACGGCGGACTTCAACCTCTGATAAATTGGGTAGAAGACGAAAAGTCCGTACAATGCTAAAGGAGGAAACACGAAATTGAAGATCTTATTGATTGAATCCATATCCATGCATGGACGACTCTGCTTCACTATTGATTTTTCTTTGTTCTCTCCGCATTTTATGTTTTTATTTGTTCTTTTCATTTTATTTTATTTTAAGGGAAGCTCTAGTGGCAATGTGGCAATCCTACAAGCTGAGATGCAAACAGGTGTTTCTGCATGGTCTATCTGAGAAGAATAGCGGTAGCTCAACTACCCTTTTGTTACAACCAAGGTTCTAAAACGTGGCCGCCGCACCGCCTAGGCGGCCGAGTAGGCGTTCGACGGTGGTCAACCACCGCGACTATGGTCAATTCGGTTTAATTAGTCGGATATCCGATCAATTATTTTAATAACAGACTAATCGTTTTAAAACCGATTAATCATGGTGTCTCAAGAGAATCGAACCTTACACCTATTTAGGGGCAGAGACTCTGCGAACCGCTGTACTATGCTTTCTTCACAACTAACTGTCACATGTATAAATATATAATACGTATATTTATAATTAAAAATATAAAAATTAATCCCCGATTATATCCCGATTAATCCCCGCTTTTTTATTAACTCGCTAGGCCCGGAATTGCCGCCCGACTAGCGCCTAGCGTAGTTCCAAACATTGGTTACAACTAAAGAAATTCGCAAAAGAAAATCCAAAGTCACTTTTGTTTTGGGATAATTTGGAGAACTACACTTATATAAGATTTTAATTTTAATAAGTATATCATTATTTTTTTCCGGAAAATACAAATTTGTCGATCTGAAGTTACTAAATTACCAAATCTGAATATTTACTATTATTATTAATTTTATCATCATAACTTATTGAGAAGTTTATTAAAATGACACAAATTAATTGTATTACTATTAGGTTGACTTTTATCTTTCAAAAATTATTATAACGTTTTTCTGGTCAAAATTGTTCTTGCCAATAGTTATAACAAAAAAAAACATTATTACATTATCTTTAGCATTTGATCATAGAACTATTTTCAAATAAATAAATATACCGAATAAGAAAATTATTTATAAAATTTGGTTAGAAAAATAAATTTACCGTTAAAATAGTGTTAAATTTTCTTATAAAATTCAGATTTTTTTACATAACAGAATTCATTGTCCGATTTGAATAGAAAACATATTTTTGGTGAATGAGGTAAGTAAATTTGTTATAAATGTAGATTTATGTATTCAATTTGTTTTCGTATGTTCGAATTATTTTCTTATGGCAAATTTATTGATATTCGACTTAAACTTGTAGCATATTTTTTAGTTTATGTTTTGGTAATATTTAATAAACATTTGAGTTTTCGTAAACCAAATTTAATTTAAAATGCAATTAAATCTGATTACCATAATTTCAAATCTGTTTTTTTTTTTAATTGTAGTCATCTCTTTTATTCTTCTTTTCATCCTTATCAAGTTATCCATTTTCATGGTAATTTAACCATTTGTTGCAATCAATTTCGTTTACAGAAAGTAGAAATTTGAAAGAAAAAAAAAACTTTTTGAACTGAACAATAATCTATATAATAATGATTCACTTTTGAAGCTCCTAAGGCTATCCACATCAGCAGCCGAGTGGACTCCACGTATTTAAATTTTAAAAGTTTATAGTGTTTTTAAAATGACTATGAACAATGAATATACTTTAGCAAAGTGGTATAAGGCATCTAATTAAGTCTGCAAGTGTGTGGGTTCAAACCACGTAGCTGTTATGTATTTTAGTTTTTTCGTTTGGATTATTATCATATGGGCTTTTTAGTTTCAATGTTTTAATGTTTTTTTTCCTCCGGACTTATTGTTTAAAGCCCAAAATAGTGAAAAAATCCTAAAGTTTGACAAACTCAAACCCAAAAACAATTAAAAATGGATCAAAAAACGAACATCCAAAAAAAGAGAAAAAAACGAGTCTCACGCGGCACTATCATATCCTAATATATATTTTTACTGTTAGAACATATTTCCTAATATATATTTTCAAAAAATTATGTATGTGAAAACAAATAAAAAAATAGTTTTGTTATTTATAAAATAACTATGTAAATTCTCTTCAATTTTTAATAGTTACTATAATTTCATTTTTATTAGACTCCGGCGGATGGATTTCCACAGTCGATGACGACGTAAAGAAAAATATCACATTATTCATGAACAAAATCCAAACTTACAAAAAAACATATCCAAACCTATCTATTGAAACCAAAACAACAAATATTAGCTTAAATTAAAGTTATTTTCAAATTGATAAATCGTTTAGTACAAATATAAATACTATAAATAAATATTTATATCAAGTTTTGACATCCAATATAAAAACTATTTCCAACATAAAAAAAACAATATAGACATCTATTTTTATACACTAAAAACTATATTATAATTTAGTTATTCCTATAACTTATTTCGCATATAAATAACATTTAACACATTATATATACAATATTTTCACTTGCATTCTTGCTACATTCTTTCCAATTCATCATTATTTGGTATTATTAGAATAACTCACTAAACCAACAACCGAAAAAACACAAATCCCGGCCCCGCACTTGCGCAGAGATTATGCAGCTAGTTAAGATAGTAGTTTACTTGCAGCTAACTAGGATTTGGTGGTATTACTTTAGTTTCACTACAAAAAAAAAGTTTTTCTTAACGTTAAAAAATGCTATCGTTAACATTATTGAAACCGCTATTTATGTCTCAGGTATAATAGATCTACTTGTTATTATAACAGTTTTATAAATGCTATTTTCTCTGAACTATATAATAGCATTTTTGAGTTCGTATAGATATTATAATATCATTTATAGGGTTATTTAAAAATATTTAAAATAAATAAATTGAGAAATACAAATAAAAATAAAATGTTTACAAAATTAAAATGGTTCATCACTCAACCAAAAAATTGGTTTACACTAAATCAAATTAAAAAAAAGAAATCTAAACCAAATCTTCATGATCACCATTCACCACCTCTTGCTCACGGCCACCACCTTCTCAACATCGTCCCATTCAGCTGTTACAGTGTCTTCAAAATACCTCATGTTCAAATAAAAGCCAAACTCCCCTACCCTAAAAGAAAATGGCAACTCACCTTTAAAGTTCAGGCAACTCAAATTGTATCGATAAGATCAAGTAAGAAAACTGGAAGGATGGTTTATGATGGTGTATCTTAACATAACTCTTCAAATTATCTTTTTTTTTTTTTTTTTTTGCCAACTCTATCCTACGTTTTTCGATTTCAATAAAGAGTGTACGACTTAGTGAAGAGAATGATAAGTTTAGGGGAGGATACAAAGAATATATGAATTCTTTCAAAAATAATCTAAAATTCATGCTCAAGCATAAACTAATATTTTTTATTTAATCTTGGTTAACTTAATTCATCCTATCACGAAAATACAGTTAATTATTTATTTATTTTTATTTTTAAAATATGTTAATTTTATTCATACATCATAATCTGTGTCACTTATTTATTACTCTTCATTATCAGTGACTGATATTATACCACCAATCACCATTAACAGCAAAAATTAAAATTAAAATGTGCTATACATCGGTTTATACATCTTCTTATCTCATTTTGTATAAAAAGAATCATTTATCTTGGATATCCTCTCTTATCTAATCTATTAACTCAAATGTTTGGATTCCAAAATTACATTTTAAATTGATTAGTTTAATAATTATTGGTCTACAACGAGTGAGTATATTTCATTAAGAAATTTAGGTGTTTGGAGAAGCTAAATACAAACTCTCATCGGATTTATATATAAAATTTGATTTTTATTTTTTATTTTTTTCTAATAGAAAATTCTATAGATGTCTACTTCACCGAAAAGATTTCTAGAAAAATGTTCCTGGTTAATGAATGTGTTAATTACACAATTGAATATTTTATATATTTTTCATATTAAACTTCAAAAGAAAACTAATATTTTTTCTTTGTAGAAACGAAGTTTTTACATTTAAGTGAAATTTTACAAAATTTTAATTTTTTTTGATAGGATACTTCAGGAGAAGTCGAAGTAGACTTGTTAATAAGTTTTCATACTTAGAGTCACATGAAATCTTCAAATATCATAAGGAGAATACCAAAGTCAGTTTTGTGACTGGCCAAAATTAATTAAACATTTAATTTAAACAATAATTAGTTAGCAAACTTTTTGTTGAAATCTTCTCATAATTTTTTTTTTTCAAAAGGTTGAACTTAAAAATTAAATTTAAATATGTGTACGTAAATACTTTCTTTAGGTTTTGCTAATTTTTTGGAGTTGATGAGAATTCTGCTCTAGGCAAACTTTTACTTCAAATTTAAAAACTAAATGAAAGTTACGTATGTGAAGAGTTTCAAATATATTCAGCATTATGTATGAGAAGAGTAATCTCAATATAATCTTTTTTTAATCAAGAATATAATCTTCATTTTAATATTTTATTGAGCTGCTCTTTTCACCCATCAGTGGTGTATGCTTTTTCCATTTACACAGTAGTAGGGCTGGGCATTTTATCCGTTATATTTGATTTGATCCGTTATTCGTTTCGATTCGATCCAAAAATTCCGGATATCCGTAAACTTTCGAATCAAAGCAAATACTAAAATTCAATATCCGTTAAAATCGAAGCAAATCACAAATATTAAAATTTTGGAAAGCGGATATCCGATCCGATCCGTAAATATATAAATATATGTATATTTTGATTATATTTAAAATTTTAATTGTATAAAATTATATAATTATTATTTTAGCACA